>LS555787.1:32883-47653 GCA_900490775.1 Pristionchus maxplancki | reverse complement strand
GAATGGCAAAACAAGAATCGCAAGTTGAAAAAAATTAACTCAATAACAAGACCTGAGGCTCACCATAACAAGGACTGATAAGATGTAAAGAAGGGAGATTCCATCGAGAATCAGCAGTCCCGAAGCCATACTCCTCTAGGAATCACAGAAACAACTTGCTGACCACATGGAGTGACCCCAAACGGCCACCCATTGATTCCGGTTCAAGAAACTCGCTGGGCTACTGTAAGGAAAATCGTCCTACAGCCTATCACGAACTGACTTGATTTTCTGGGAGTCTTTTCATTATTCAAAAAAATATTTCAAAACATATTTTTGTTTAAAAATCCTTTCCCCGAAAAGACAGACAATTTTTAAAAGTAAAACGATTACAAATCTGCTTTTCTAAAATTATTTATTTTGCATCAACAAGCATTCACAGATACAGAAATCTGTCAAGTGAGATCGAGTGAATTGAGGAATGAAAGGTTATTTTCACTGTTCAAAGAGCAAAGCATTCAAATAATTGATTAGGTATCGAAAGAAAAATTGACTATAATGAAGAAGTACTTTGGTACAGAGCAGAGGAAAAAGTTATAGGGCACAAGAAAATGACTATCAGTGGCTATCTTACAAAGTCGTACAAAGAAATAAATTATTATCGTATCACTCACACTAGCTTCTATGCGTTACCGGAGACCATGCACATATCTAAGCGTACAAACTATAAACGGGAGTGAAAATAAAGGGAAATCGGTATCTAGACATTGTGAACGTATGCTCGGAAGTTGCTGCTACCGTATCTATCGAGAGAGATACGGTAGTTGTCGGTGGATACGGTATCAAGTCCGCACGAATCGTGCAGTCTCGTCTACCACAGACACTTGGCAACCTCCGGGCCCCGCCAGTCAATCACGAGGCTTATTCAGTTCACGCATGTTGGACACGAACTGATCCGGAGTGACGATCTGGTCGGATCCTGCAAGAAAAAGTTATGAAGATGACCCCGTGAGACTACAGTATCCTCACCGATGACGACCTCCCATGGCTTCTTGTCCTTCGAGACCTCGTAGGCGACGCGCATCTCGGAGTAGGTCACTCCTCCAACGATGAAGATGATGAGACGAGGACCCGACCTGAGAATGAATGAAGAGACTCTTGTCGAATGGATATTCCTAGTACCTGAATGCAGTCTGTTGTCCTCTCTCCTTGTGCCATTGACCGTATCGAGCAGAGGTCGGAGCTCTGCAATCGATAATGTCACTCTATCGTATGCATTGATACCGTACCTGGCTGCCTGACTGGAAGGCTTTCCATTGAGGAATGGGAAGTGTTTGGGGTCGAGTTTGTCATCACACGCATCCTCCACTATATCCTTGATCACGGGAACCCAACGGGATGATTGGTACACCTGAAGAACAGATTAGAGATTCAAAACTTCAGATCGATTCACCAGAAAACAGAAAAATAAGAAGAATTTAAGGAGAAGAAACTGAATGGAGCCATGCATCAAACCCCCTACCCTACTCAGAAATGCATGCGTAAGTCCATTGAGTGTGGTGTGAAGAAGCAATCGCAGAATGAAGATCAAAGCAGAACAACAATCGAAGACCATCGTCTCACCTGCTCGTTCGCTCTCTCCTTCCTCGTTGGCACCCACACCTTCTTGCGACCGGACTGAAATGAATTATTGAATCATCGTTCATCTCCTCGCTCCATCGAACTACCGTACTCACATCGGTGGTGATATTCAGTCCGAGGAATCCGGCATTCGTGATCGATTCCTTCTCGGCCATCGGAATATTCGCGTGCTGCAGCAGTTTGTTCAGATTCTCGTCGGTGATTCCTGAAGAAGAACATTTGAAGTGAATAAAACCAGTTCGCGATAGACCACAAACCATTCTTGGTGAGGATATACAGTAGGATGAGTCTCAGTCTGTCCTCCTGTCTCACAGCGGGGTCGATGAGGAGAGGAACCATCAACTTCATCGCATCCTTCACTCTCTCTCCCTCGGCGTCCACTTGCATAGCTAGGTCCTGAACGGAGAGATTACGGTAATCGATCAATCAATAATGTACCGTACCTGCTCGACCTTGCAGAGCTTATCGACTCCCTGCTGGTACTGCTTCATGCACTCTCCCGCCAGATGAAGATGGGTACTGTAATCGATAGATAACTACCGTATCCAATCGGATTCAGATCTCCTACCTGATATTGTTCAGTTCCTTCTGGAACTGTGGCATCTTCTTGATCATCATCGACAGGTCCTGCAACGAAAATAGTCATTTCGTGCTTCGAAAATCGATAGTACAGTAATTGTTCGAGAGACCGTACCTTGATGCTGTTACTGTCTGCCTTCACTCCTTTTGCGTCCGAGAATTTCTTCATGCTCTTCGACACCTCAAACGATTTCTTCATTCATTTGTTCCTCTTTTTCCCCCTCGAAGCAGTAAAAAATAACAACACTACGCCCCCTTGATTTCAATCAAAGTGTTCGGGTTAACCAACGTCAATCGGCTTCATAATCCCAGACAGGATTGACTGATAAGGTCTCATTCCTCTCATTCCTCCTCACTCACATCATGGGAGACGACTGCGATGTGTTTGTGTCTATTCTCCACCCACAATTCATCGTTCTCGTCCAGAAGAACCTGCCAATCGATCGTACTCATCCCTGTCTAACCGTATCCCTCCCCTACCGTACCTCCTTGTCCACACTCTCCCCTCCGCCCGTTTCGTATCTGTAGATGTCATTCTCGATTCCGAGAAGATCGTGGCACATCGCCTGAGAAGAGATCATTATTGATACTCTCAGATGAGATAAGTTTCAGAAATTCTACTATTGGAAATCTGCATTTTCAGATTTGTATACGCAAAAGTTGTCTTCATGGAACCCTATACAGTTACGATTATTCTATAACATCGCTCACCTGTAGAGTGCATTCGTGCAGCAACGGAGTCACTGCATCGAAACCTCGATCTGAAAGATCAAAGATCAATCCAGAGATCAAAGATCAAATCCACCAACTTACCCATGATAATGAGCTGGGATCGAGCCTTCTCAGCTCCTTCGCCCATCGAAGGATCGTCAGCCTGCAGAGATCAAAGATCAATTTTGACTGTTTGTACCCGACGGCCGTAATAGATTATCCGGACTAATCAATAGTTCATTCCTACCATACCTTGTACTTATCCAACTTCTGGTTCACCAACTGCACCAACTCCTGATTACGATCGAAATCGCTGCGGTATCTGAAAGAGGGAATCTGTAGGGATTCCCGTTCAAAACGACGAACCTGAGTGCCGGATACTCTCCGAGAGTCGCACAGATAGTCGCAATCTGTTCAGCGATTCTCTCCAGATTCACTGCCAGACCTGTGATTAATCGACTACAGTAACTCTACAGTATCCTCTACCGTACCTCCCTGACTGGACGCGTTGAAGTAGAGGAAGAAAGTGTCGGGCGAGTCGAGAGTGTAGACCTGACGAGTAGTCGGATGAGTAATCTGCCCCATCGCACTTCCTACCGTACCTGACTCTCATAAGGAGTGAAGGCTATGTTGATCTCCTTGCAAGTTTTGAGGTACTTGGAGGAGATCTTTCCGAGCATCTTGAATAGATCATCGGGACACGCCTCAGTGAAGAAGATGTGAGCACACTGAAGGAGAAGATGGTGAGGAACCTCTTTCCATTTAAAAGACGAGATGGAAAGGAATGAAGAGCAGGTACCTTATACTGACGACGGATGGTGAAATCGTCGACCATTCGTTGAATCTGAACAATTTACCATTCATTTCTGTATCATTATCATTTTTTGTGCTTGCTTATTTTTCACTCTCACACTCGATCTTCTTCAACTTCTTTGAAAAAGCTCTCATCAACTCACAGAATCCTTGGTGGGAGTGAGTAGGTAGATAGCCTCGAGTGAAGGGAGTGGCTCTCTGCTCTTCGCGAGATCTTCCACGATGGTGATTCCCTCCTCCAGAATATCGTGCATCTTGCAGCATGCACCTGTGGATTATCGAGACTGGACTATAGTTTCGAGGACAGCTACGAAAGTACATTTCGTTATGTTGAAATAATTTTAGCTATCTAAAGAGGCGTTTTCCTTGCCCTGGTCTTTTGGAGGAAAACGAAATAAGTTTCAGCCATTCATTTAAAGAGAAGGAAAATTAAATGATGAATAGCTGTGTTGAGTTCAACAATCAAAAATAATAAATTTCTTGAACAAAACTAACTGAGCATCTTCATTGCCTGCCTATCCACAACGAGTACATTCCAACTTCCCGCCTTCCCCGGTTTCTTCAGTGGTTGAATTACTTCCTTGAAGAGCTCTGAAAGATCAAAGATCAATTCCTGATAATGAACGGTAGTCGCAAGTCTAATAACTCTTTCAATTACCCCAACATCGAATGAATAGCAAGAAGGACTGATAAAAATAAGTCCCGATCAATCGATACTACAGTACTCACTCTGGCCGACAATCTGTTTGAGACTCATCGTCTCTCGAGCGAATCTTCCTTCTGATGTTCACTGAAATGGAACAATTTCGAAAGAATGGCAGATGTCGAGAGAGAATTCTGATTCATCCTTTATTTGGAAATTCCACAAATCATTCACGCGAGCTCCATTGAGAAATGAGATCGAAGATATCACGATTTGGGCATTAGTAATTGGATGGGAATTTGAGATAATCGTGAAAATGAATCTGACTCACTCCTATATCTCTTCTTATCGTTATGAAAGTTCTCAAAGCAATAAATAAAGAGGATATTGATAGCGTTTTTTTATCTCGGCGAGTTTTAGCGCTCGTACTAGTATTTGAGTGAGAACACGAGAAAATAAACAAATGAGTCAGAGGTTGAGTGAAGAACAGTGAATATCAACAGAATGTGACAGAAATGAGAGAAGAAGAGAATGACTACAACTGAGGAACAGCTTCTGTCTCTCTCTTTCCATTCTTTCATCTTTGCTAAAGAACGATGGCAAATAGTGAAATGGAAGTCAGCTGCTCACACTGAATCACAAGAAACTGTTTAATTCTATTTACTATAAACCACTTTAATTCGCGACAACTCAAAATGCACTGAAAAGGGAAGGAAGAAGGGGAAAAGAGAGAGTAATTCTCCCGCGAGTCTTGAGGCGCACACTAGAGATCAATACTTGCCATAGGGAAGAAGAGAGAAAGAAGAGAAACGAGAGAAGACACTCGCTTATTCTGAACAACTTCTATTTCTCCCACTCTCTTCATCCCAAAACATCGAAAGAGAAGCAAAGATGGAAATGGAAGCGATAGTCAATAGGAAACAACAAGGAACTGTCGATTGTTGGGAAATCGGTTGAGAATCGAGAACTGATTTATTTTGCCGCATTCTTCAATGAAGAATCGTCACGTTTAGTTTAAAAATTTTAAATTCACAGTAAATATTACAATCTGCGCTTTATTCACATTCGCAATTTGGTCACTCTTTGCCGTCAATTAGCTAGCTACATCTTCTCTCAATCGTATCTTTGTCTCTTCTCTCTCCCTCTTCTCCAATGGTTGTTCTGCAGTACATCAGAATAATTTAAAATAAAAATTTATCCGTTTTCAAACAAGTATTCGCAATTTGAAACAACATACAATTTACTAGCATTAGAATGCATTCACAGATACAAAAAACAAGATTTTCAAGTGAGATCACCGATTGGGAATGTTAAAGGACTAATTGGCAGGAAGAACAATTTCGAAAAGTTGATGAATAGAAAGAGTATTATATTATCACAATCTTACACGATATTCCCATCCCATAATCACCCTAGAGAGAGAGAGAGAGAGAGAGAGGGGGGCTCATTCCTGTTTCTCGCCCACTCCCATCACAGATTGAATCCATTGGACGGCAGTGGCAGTCTGTTCCATCTCTCTCTCTGCAGCTACGATGGCGACTCGCGAGAGGAGAGAAGAGAAGGAGACCGCATCGAGAGTATTCGTGAATTGACCAGAGCAATCACACAACATCGACAGATTCTCACGACGAATCTGAAAGAGAGCAAGGGTAATGATATGAATTGAGAGGAAGCATTTCGTGTACCGCCCAATACAAACATTGTATCATTTTCTTTTACATTTCCATATCATTGATTTTAACCATTTGAGTATTTATCGTTTCATGTCTATAATAATTTAGCAAAGCACCGAATCACCGAATGGATATCAAAAAATGAAAAAGGAGAGAAAATCAATTAAATTCCCTACTTCGGGAGCTTGTTACTTCAGGAACCGCAAATAACCTGGACCCCTCTCCTTTCGACCTCCTCAATTCGTGTTCATCTCACCTGTCCACACTTGGTGCATCGATGGTCCTGGACGAGGTAGAGAGCGAGAGTCTCTTGTAATTGAGTGACCACTCTCTCTTCCATCTCGGGAAGGGGAACTGTCTTACTGCATCCACCACACGACCACGTCGACGGCTCCGAGACGTCAATCTGCAGAGTAGAAGGAGTGCTTGTGAGGGAGGGAGGAGGGGCGAGTCTATGTACAATACTTGATACAAGTAGAGCACAATCATACCTGGCAATATTAATAACATTTCGAAAATGTGCTACACACCTCGTCCATGGGTTGTCCGCATGCGCACACGATGTCAGAGATGTAGAGGGCTGCAAAGGACAGTCTGATTAGACCTGAGTGGAGATGACGAACAACTAGATGCGAAACTATCTAGGTACCAACTAAATTATTGGTTGATCACTGTATGAAAGGAACATCTCTTCGTTACCATTAACTCGTGAAACCTATCTCACCCTTCCCCCATCAATCAATCTATCCCATCACTCACGATGCACTCTCTGTGGCTGCGAAGCCACCACTTTCTGCAATTGTTCTCTGATCGACGCGACGTCGTCTGCCACATCTGCATCCACGGCGACCGCATCGCAGACCGCACGCGTGAGAGCGCCCGCGGCTCGAGCGCCATCCGCGCCCTTGCGGAGCAGCCGCTCCGTCACACGCAGCAGACGCGTGAGAAGGTCGTTGCGGATGATTCGCTGTCGCTGCTCAACCAACCATTCGGGGTCGGGGTTCTGCAATCGAGAAGAATGAAAATACTAAACATAGTAATTTTCAAAAAGTGCAATTGGTACTCCTTTTACCTCAGCCATCTTCTGTTGAGTGATGAGTACGTATCCACTGACGACATTCTCGTATTCATCACCCACTCTCTCTCCCATTTCGCCCAATTCCTCGGCCATTCTCCATCGAGCTTCCACTTTAGGACTTCCAGTTCCGTCATCTGGAAAAAAAATTAGATGCTTACTCAGGGGCGGTATTCTTTCCCAAATTTCGGCACGTGCCGAAATTATTTTCGACATTCCAAAAATTTCGGCAGTGCCGAAATTGACGAAAGAATACCGCCCCTGGTCTCAGTCTCCCAGCATTATCAATTATTAGCCAATACAGTTCACTTTCAATTGGATAGTTCGATAATCTAAAAACTATGAAACATCCATGAAACACAAACGTGCTAACAGGAAAATTTTGAGCAAATATCTTTTAAAGAATTGCATTCCAAATTTTATAGTAATGTAGCTGAGAAGAGGATAAAAGACTGCTAAAGATCAAGAGATTTACAATAAATGTGAAACTACACTGCAACCAAACATGTATTTACCATACCCTTTCACATTTTCTCAGTTTTAATTCCAAATAATTTCCTCACTCACCTCCTTCCACTTCCTCACAGAATTCATCTCCCTCTCGTTCGTAATCCTCTCGTCGCTTCTCCACAACTCCTGCAATTCAACCAGTTATCGATCATGCTCAATCATACAATTCAATTAAAGAAATGACAACGAAAACTCCCGTAGGCTACCATCTGTTCTACCGTACCCACCTGCAAAGTTCTTGTTGTCCTTGAAGAGAAGGGCGGAATACATTCGAGTGACGTGCATGTGAACGGCAGCGAAAAGAGGAGTGGAGGAGAGAGACTGCAAGGGAAGATATCAATGGACAACGAGGAGAGATATTTGACAGAGTTCACAGCTATATTAAAACTACCATTGAATGGGATATCTTTAACGAATCTATGTAACCTACAAATTCCAGTATAGAATACGACAAACGTACACTCTTGAGCAGTGCCATGAAAGCCTCTGCTTCCGGCAGATTCTTCTTCCCCGTTGAAAACACAAATCTGCAAAGATTATTGTTACGCTTTCTCATTTATTCTCATTCAATAAGGAATTGTGGGATTAAAAACTACTAGAACATACGCTACCTCTGAAACTCAAATGCGAATGTGCCTTCACAACGTTTTCCCCCGAAAGGTATTACGCTTGCAATCGCCGAGATACAGCACTACATTTACTTCTAATCGACTGCACTTCCTCTCTCTCACCTCGAAGGAGAAGCATAGATGATCTTTGCTCCCAATCGACTGAATTCGGTCGATAGAAGGAGGGCCAATTTCTTTTCGAGAGTCGCAACGTATCGAGCGAGGAGAGGGTCGAAGAAGAGGGAGGAAGGAGTAGTCAACCATCTAAAATATGTTATTATAGTTTAGGTAATACAATGTTATTTTGTAAATGAAAAATAGATCACAATTGAAGCGAAAGCAACATGCCCATTATATGTCCATTTTGAATTTCCGAAACCCCAACTGACCGTCTCAATCCGATGACCAATTCATCCGCTCGATGACTCTTATTCACAGCAATCTCTCGCACGAGTTCGGATAGCATTTGCCTCAAGGGAAATTATGAAGATATTTTATTGATGGATGAACACAAAATGTATTAAAGAAGAACCACTAGCGACAGCCGTGTTTCATCAGTAACCTATCTTACGCGAACCGCACAAGGAATAATAATGCGCTCGAATGAATAATTGGAGATAGCATGATAAACAGACAACCCCCTCTCCTCACCTGAGTATGCGTACACTATCATCGACACTGGTGCCCTCTCCTCCTTCCAGATGGAGTACCTCATCCGACCCTTCCGCCTCCATCAGACTTCCTCTCTGCACCACTGCATTCACTGCCAATGCATCCACCTGTAAGGGTAGGTGTGGGACTGTAGAGTACAGTAAGAGTCAATTGATAACTGTGGATCAGAATTAACAATTTAGGTAAAGTTCTGATTGACAACTTGAATCTTTACGGTTTCAGTCCCACTATGTACCAACCACCTGCCACTAAATTTGATAAGTTGTCAACCCATCCATAAAAACAAATATCAATCAGTCTACTCCATCCACCATCTACCGTACCCCACTGCCCTCCGCCCTACCGTACCTGCATATCCACACAGTAGTCGGTGCACATGGTTGGTTTGCAGATGAGAGTGGCCAGATCCTTATCGAGAGGACGCCATTCGTATGCCAGACGGACGTCCTCGGACTGAAGAGTAGAAGGGATATGTTTATTGTAAGGAGTACATGTTCGGAACATCGCTGATTGCAATTTACCAAGTTAATGCAAAACCAGCGTAACATCAATGCGCCTGCTTAATTTCTTGGAATTTTCACGATATAAACCCACAAACGGGAAATCACTCATAAACATTTTTCTACTGCCTGTACCCAGGAGACAAATTGAAAATGTATCTTAAAAATACACCCAAATTCTGGTTTCACGAATCCCTCATAAAACGATACGCCGAGCATCCCCAATAATTTTTCCAATCCCCCCTTTTCCATCCCACCCACCTCCTTTCCTCCCAGATCAGGTCTGGCAGCAGCACTCGCCCAACTGACGTGGCCCGCCCTATCGAGATGACGAGCGAGGAGAACATCCAATCCAGTCTGCACTGTGTCCGAAGGGATATTACCGATTGGAATGGCAAGGAATCGAGCCCAATTGATGAAGTCCTGAAGACGAGAATGGTTGTCAAGAGGAAAAGTGAGGGGAGAGAGAATGACCAGCAGCGCTTTCTTTCTGTCCCACGCTTTATGTGACAGTTTGCCGTTTCACCTAGAAATCCTAACACCAAGAATTGATAGGCTTTCGATGACTGTTGATGAAAAGTATTGCCATCAAATACCTCGAGGTACTGGAAGTGGTAGAAGAAGTGCTTGAGGATTCTCCTGGCTACAATCCTCTGGTAGTCTACCGTCGAGAGGAGACCACGAGGCTCTTTCTGGTTCAGTGGAATCACTGAAAGATATTGGGGATTTAACATAGCAGAGCATTTCGAAAAAAAAAGGACCAGCGTCTAAATCATAACATCACTAACAATAAAAAATCACTAACAATTGTAACATCCTTTTAAGGTTGTGCAGCCTTGCCTGCATTCTTACAGAGACCGTGTTTAAATGTTTCCTACAATTCTTCGACAACACAAATGCCATGGGCCTCTTCTTCTCCCAATCAGTCTCATCTCCTCACTCCTCCCCTCTCTTACCAGGCATCAATGCCAATTGCCTCATCGTATTCAATGCAGGTGGATCTGCGATGCAGCACAGAATGGTCACTCGAGAGGACGAAGAAACACGCTTGCGAAGCCACTGAACGACGAGTGTACTGTAACTCCCTTCTACCGTCTTCCCTCTCTCTTCCCTCCCCTCCCCCCTACCGTACCTTCTCGACCTCCTTATCGGCTTCTTCGATCGTTTTACTCGTCTTCATCGTAATCTGCATTGCCGCCTCGACATCCGGAGGAAGCGAATCCCTGAATCAAATCGATAATTCCAGTCTTGGCATCACGCCGCCAATTCAAATCTTGGCATGCATCCAACTCCACTCACATCTCTCCAAACACGGAAGAGTACATATTGGCCATATTTGGCATTCCGCCTGCTCCCACTGAGATGACCACGCCCTCTGCCGTTGCCGCACACAACACCGCCACGATGCCGCGCGCATCCTGCATTGTATTCAATCATAACTTGACGATGGATACATAAAGTGGGCGGAGCTTGTTCCTCACCTGTGTGTACTTGTAGTAGAAGACGGAACTGATCTTCTGACCCTCACCGAGGTACTCAGGTACCGTTATTCTGAAATTTTCATTGTTCGATCTGCGACAAATTCTAGCGTTGTCTGTTTCATGTAGTCATTTTTGAAACGTAAATATTTGTGCCAACGTGCCGGAAATTCAACCAAACCACTACTCAATGCCCTGCACCCCTCTCCTCCTACCTCCTCGCAGTGTCTGGATTCAGACTTCCTCCTTCCAATTTCGCCTCAACAGCACATCCCATCGAAGAGAGGAGACGAAGAAGAGGAGGGACCTCCGATTCATAGATACCTGCACATCCAGAGTCATCATAATACTCCACATTATTTTTCCCAAAGGAGCACCACAAAATTAGCGTTGTCCGAACTTTCAAACATTATCAATTAATAGTAGCACGAAACCTAATGACCCGGCTCCACGAATTCATCTCACACCTCTCACACCCAATTTGACTTCCCCGTGCAATACCAGTTTCTTTTTCTATCGAACTATTCTACTCTTTCCTGTCGTACCCATGTAAACTTCCTTCCACGCTTCCCTCCCGTACCCCTCCCTTACCTTCGATGGTCGGAGTGCACGCTTCTCTCTGCAGTTTTCCCTTCAACTCCTGCAGCCTCGTCTCTTCCACTTTGTGTTGATAGAGGAAGTGGATTGGATGGCCGCGAGGGAGGATCCTGCATAGACCGTAGTCATGTACAGCAACCAGAGACACCCCCTCCCCTTCCGTACCTCCTGATAGGATCTTCTCCATTTCTCTTGTCTCTCCTATTGACGAGTAGACTTCTGAGTAGTCGTACACTCACTCTCTCACATCTTCCTCCTCCTTTTCCTCCATTCGTCACCCATGCATACCATACGCCCGCCTGTCGAGACTCCTCCAGAGATATCACCTGAATACAGATTAATTACAATGTCAAAAAAGTATTCCCATGTACCCCGTCAAGGATAATTAATGAGCACATAACCGAGATTCATCAATTGTTGCTGTATCTAAACCACATGCTGAGGGTATCCCTTTCCTCCACCCATCACTGCCCATCTACCACCCCTGCAACCCCAATCCCCCTTTCCTACCTGCCACACAGTTGTCTGGTTGATCCTCATATGGTTGAGTAGTGACCCAGCAGCAGCGGTTCCTCTCCCCATCAGTGTTCCATTGCCTCTCCCATTCCCTCCTCCTTCCCTCTCCGCGGCCTCTGCCCGTTGCTTCCTCAATTTCGCGTGTTTCCTCTGCAATCTCCACTGCTTATGCAGAGATCGCAGCCAGGGAAGAACTCCCTCTTCAGCCATTGAGACGATCTGCAAATGCGACTTCCATTGAATATCGCCAATAATCGAATGGCGAGACAGAGAAAGAAATCACCACGGATGACACCACGACGGTTTTAAATTATGTATAATAATAGTGCAGGAAGAACTACGTCTCGATCCAACGAAATTCTCATATGTCTATGATGAAACCGCAACCCTCCACCTCCCTCCTCTCGTACCTTAACATTCTCATCCAAGATCTCCTCGACATCTCCTCCTTTCTTTCTTTTCCCTCCTCCTCGATTCTCCTTATCTCCCTCTTCTCCATCTCCTTCTTCTTCCTCCTCTTCTCGTCTTCTCTTCGCACTCTCATCTGCTTCCTCCTGTAAAGAAATTAATGACTGCGTTTCGAGAGCAAATAAAAATAAAAATAAAATCTGAAATAACATCTCAACACATCTGGACTAAATTTTCATTTCAGCCAGTGCACAAAGTACCTAGCTTTAGCGCTAGTCAATTTTTCTTACATCAATGATTTTGGAATAGAAAAACTCCACTCTTCTAACAAATATTCATTCCGCCGGGTTCAAAATATTAAAAACAACTCCCCAACTAACCATCTGTTTCCTCTTCTCTGCCTTGCTGAGAATGGTGAAGTGGTCGGTGACTCTCGGTTGCAGTGCAGCATTAACCTTCTTCCTCAACTTGTTGTCCAACCAATCTGGATGAGCGATGCGAGGCACTGGGTTAGAGACACCTGAATGGATGCACTTTGATGAATGATACAGACTGAATCTTATTGTGATTTCTAGATACTACGCAAGGATGAAGCGTTAATGTTGAATGGCCAATGTGATAGGAGGGAGAAGTATTGCTCTTGGACAATCGATAATCTACCGTACCTTGGAGCGCGGCGGGAATCGTGATGATCTTCTGGATGCAACCTCCCGTACGTTCGATGTAGTACGCCCAGTCGATGAGCTGAAGAGAAAACAGAGGTAACAATCAATCAAAAGATGACGAGAGAGCCCGAATAAGAAGAAGAGACGAAACTCACATCTCGCACGTTGACATTATCCTTTGCGATCGAATGGATTTTCGTCCACTTACGAAGGAAATGAGCCCGCACGTCTGGCTCAGCCTGTAGATACACAATATTATCACTATTTATACTGAACATCGAACAATCAGAACCTACTCACATCTTCTAATCATATGAAAACCCCAATTCACCTGGAAGATTGCCAATGGAATGGTCCTCTCTGTGACCGGCGCGTCCAGAGGAAACTTGCAGATAATGAAGTGACAAGCGATTCCCGCCTCCTGCAATTACCGTACTATTATGGCACCCCAATACCGTAACATGCCCACAGCATCTCCTTTAACCGTTCTTCCTACCGTACCTTGACTACATCATCTCCAAGGAATTCAGCCAATCTCTTCGCAGTAGAAATGGAAGTGCTCTTCTGCTCTCCATATTCTTCCAATTTTCTGCTCATCGATCGATTTTCTCCAATCAATTCGAAAAGCTCCGCGTCGTTCTGAAAAATAACACTTTCATTTTTCGTCACAACGATTGTCTAATTAATTCATAGAAATCCAAAGTACTATTGTAACACACGAAAACCCAGTCAACTTAAATTTCTTCCGAAACATAGACATTCTAACGCTGTCAGTCAATCTCCCTACAACCGTAATCTTTCCCCTTGACCTACCAGATCGACTCCTCGTGAGAATAGGACATCCAACCAGTAGTTTGCCTCTCTCGCCACAGATTCGTATGCCTGAAAAGAAACAATTGAAAGAAAAAATAAGCCATCGTACCATTTTTCAGACTTCGAAACTTCCTTACTCCGAAAAGAATGCTCTCTACATATTCTGTAGGCAACTCCATAGTTTCATTTGATTTGGCCATCCTTAATCAATCAATATTACCGTACCTCCTCGAGAGTGGATCCTCGAAGGAAACTCTTGAAGACACCAGACTGGAACTGCTTGATCACATTGAGTTCTCCTCTTCTCTTCAATTCGAATCCTTTCAATTCAGCAAGAGATCCATCGAGATTGAATACTGCATATCTCTTCTTCAACTTCTTTCCTTCTTCCTTCGATGCAGGAAGGATAATCGCCTGGTACGGACCGTCCACCTTAACGATCCTTCAGTTTAAATTAGAATAATATTATTGCATATCACGCGTCTTCTGAGAGATTGCAGGACCCCCGGAACTAGGAGCCCCAAGTTTGACCGATTTCCATGAAATTTTTATGGTGAAGTACTATGGGAGAAAGAAAAACTTTAGCGCTTTCCGTTTGTCCAAAAACCGGCTTTTAGGTATTTTCCGGTTCTAGAACCGGCTCTACCATATCTCAGCTCTCCGACGTGCCAGAAGGTCGTGTATAGGCTCAAAAATGCAGAAAAATATTCTGAACAACTTTGCTGTTGACATGGAAAAGATTGGACAAACTTTTCAGTTCGAAAAATTTGAAAAACTGATTTCAAAATCGAAAAAATAATTTTCCTGGATCGGGGACCCCCCCATTCCTTGTATGCTGAAGTCAGTTTCGGACTCTACGTACTTGAGTTAGTCTGTAAAAAAATTGACC
>LS555785.1:19775-31105 GCA_900490775.1 Pristionchus maxplancki | reverse complement strand
TAGCGATAAAGAATTTCTCATGAGATTTGAGACAGCGAGCGTCCAACATTCTCCCCCTCTCTATACCCCAGCGCGCTCTACCACCCACGGGGCAACCCTGCAGGTCCACTCTCTATCTTTTTCTCTGCTTCCTCCACCCTTCATCTCGTCTATCTCCACTCTCACTTTTGACCCCTAGTGCCCACAACCGTTTCTCTTTCACTCAACCTCTCACAGTCCCTCCCTCTCTTCTAAGTTGTTGTGTCGAGTATGTGACCTAGGGATGGCTTCGCAAGAAATCGTCTCTTCATTTCGCGCACTCTCTCACCAGTCAGAAATGCGAGAGAGCGTGCAGAATAAAGAGAGTCATTTCTTGCCAAGCCATCCATAATGTGACCACGCTCCCGAGATCGCATTGCCTATTTAGTGTGGTGTAGGATCAAATAGATGTGACTGATAATCTCTCTCGACTCCCTTTCATTTTCACCCACTCCTAATTGGAGACCTAGAAACCAGAAACATAGAAACCATTCGTACTAGTTGATCCCCGCCGTAGAGATTCCCAAAACCCTCTTCTGGTTGCATTTAGGGAGAGCGACACCTACGCTTAGATTGGGAAGGATTATACCGTAGAACAGTACAGTTGACTGCAGTCTGCGCTCTTGCATCCACACTTTTTATGCCAACATTTCGCTATTTTTGACATTTCAGGGTTTGAAAACAATGGTTAGTCCGTTACTGCTACTCATGTTGTGCCCTCAATTCGTCATCAGTTCATTCCTCATCGGTGGTCATCCCCAGATCATTAGTGAGTATTCTACTTTAAAGGGGTCTGGGCACGAGACGAACTGATAAAGTCCTGACACGACTTGCCTGCACCGGCCCCCCTGCCCTCAGTAATTTTTTGCTCGCCTAGTAGCGCTGTGCCGTTTTCACAGCATTTTATTGATTTATCGATTTTCGGTTAATTTCCTTTTGTTTTCATGTTTTTATTTTGCTTCTATGCGATTCCTCGACTCGAGTAGAGCGCACCTGCATCATTTCAACAAGCCTGCTACTTTATAAATAACTTAATTAATAACACTAGCGAAACACTAGCTCGATTTGTCTGTTTTCGGCCATTCACACGAGTTTTAGTTGTTTGTCAACGTCTTATCAGCGTCTTTTCCACATATTAGACCATTTCTGACAAGGCTTCATCAAAAACGATGTTTTGAAATGACCGAATTAGACGGGTACAAGGATAGAGGCATGTTCAAATGACGCAAGCGCGCGGTTTTTTCGCGATTTTCGTGTGCTCGGTCGCCCCATTTCTGTTCCTTATATTTATTTCGATTAATAAATACCTGGTCAGTCTGTTAGAAATGAATATAGAACCCGAAAAACGAGTATTTATCATAGCCAACTCTTATTTTATGGTTTCGAGCCACTCCGTTGCCGTGTATGTATTTCTGTTCTCAATAATTATGTTTATTTTTAAGGTAGAAGATGCTTGCGAAGCACCTCGAGCATCTCGACGTTATGGAGGATTACATCAAGCTGGATAAAGGAGCTCCACCAAGGTTAGCTAGGCCGTTTTTTTTGCTGTATTTGGCTATTACGGAATTCGGAGTTGTGCCTGTTAATTATGGCACTAGTGCATCGAATTAGTGTTCAGGTGTTCTCTTCGGTGTTTCTTTTCCGAAACTGGTGGAAACTTATCATATTGCATCATGAAACAAGTCTAATTCCAGTCAACATTGGTAATGACTGCCCGATCTTCGATGGCCTCTTCGAATTCTGCGCTAGGTCGACTCGAGGATCTCTGTATGAGGGTTTATGTTATTTTCTAATTTAACCAAAAATAACGTTTTATTTTTCATCCTGAAATATACATATGTCGTTTTAGCAGGCGCAGTCTTACTGAACAAGAAGATTGCGGACATCGTGATCTACTGCATGGGCGGACTGCACCACGCCAAGAAGGCCGAGGTATTAAAAAATTCTTGTTCAATTTAGGATATAATTTATTTTAAATGCTTAAATTCACTATAAACTTGTCCTGATTATGTGCAAACCAACTTTGAAATATCAATCCTGCGGTCAGGCTTCCCGCTTCTGCTACACGAACGACATCGTGCTGGGCATTCTCGAGCTGTTCAAGCACCACAAGCGGTGAGCTCAATTTACCCTGATCACCAAACGCGCAAACAAACCAATCCTCCTTTACAGCTAGTTATTGTTATCTGCTAATAGTAATTAGTTAATTAAATATTTAATTAATAACAAACAGTGTGCTCTACGTTGACATCGACGTGTGCGACGGCGACGGCGTCGAGGAGGCCTTCTACACGACGGATGTCGACGGACTTCTCTTCGCTGATACTTGCGGGGAACAGAAGGCATTCTACGATGGAGTGCTCACGGGTGAGTAAAATATTTAATCAATTGTGTATTCATGCAATTAATTTCGATTCATGTTATTGTTCTTTTGCGTGAGCTTTAGCATGTTAATTCATTAATTAAATTGAAGCAATCGTTGGTAAAAATATTCTAATTCAAAGGTAATATTCTTTTAAACTCTATTTCTGGGGTATTATTAGTTCCTTCAACAGGTGCGACATCGACGTCACTAGACGCGCTGAAGAGCTCTCTGAGGAGGAGGTCAAGAAGATCACCATCGTCATGCAGAACCCCACCCAGTACAAGATCCCTGACTGGATCCTCAACAGACAGAGAGAATACAAAGACGGAAAGACCCAGCAGGTAAGTACTTTTATAATTTTCCTGTTATTGTCAATTTTTGCAAGTGTAGTGATGCACTGATTATATTTTAATTTAGCAGTTCTTGTTCCCCTAAAGTTTATTTATAATTTAGGTTCTCTACCGGTATCGACAACAAGTGGGGTGAGGATCTCGAGCGTTTGAAGAAGATCTGCCTCCACAGAGGTCTCCGCCATTATTGGGAACTCCGTGTCCGTGGCAGCACACCAAGACCAACGGCCGCAAGGGACGCACTGTCGGAGTGTCCAAGAAGAAGGGAGGATTATCTGATGGCATAAGGAATGGCTGTTTTTTGCTTGTCGATATTTTGTTTTCTGTTCTCAGCATTGCAGAAACTTTAAACTGTTATCGCTTTGCCAAATTTAATTAACCCGTGCATTTCAATTGTTAGTCAACTTCTTCGTTAGCTTTAAATCTGAGTAGGTAATCAATTATCAATAATTGTTTTCTCTTTTGTTTTATAGCGATAAAATCGGTAACGATATTGTGTTATTGTATCACATACATCTATGAATCTTCGAATACAGTACCCTCTAGCCAACCGTGTAGATACTTATTGTCTGGGAGCGATTGAACCCATTTTGAATATGTGTTACCGCTTCTAACGCCTGTCATCCTCTTTCCATTCGTTCTTGGTGTGCGTTCACTAGCGGCGCAATCAATGCTAACATAGCTCAGTGGGTGCTCTGTAAGTGTGCCAGGATGGGCTATTCGACATACAGCGCATTTGCAAAGCGATCTCACCAACTGGTCTCGTAGCCTAATGGGTTGAGCGATTGCCTAGCAGTCACGCCCACGCAGGTTCGAGTCCCATTCGGTGCAGTTCATTTATTGCTACTCCTATTTTTCGATCATCGCTCACAATCAATCGATATCCACCCTAATACAGTAGAAGAAAGTTGCCTGCACCATCAATGAAACTTCAAAAATCAATAGCTCGGGTTAGAGGGATCTCTGAAACTTCGGATAAAGTGATCTCTTATCGGATAAGCGATCTCTACCTCTCCACGTTTTCAGTTTCTCTGCCCAAATATTCGTGCCTATCCCCCTTTAAAGTTCCCGGCGCCCTTGTACTTTACTTTAAACAATTGATAAAATTTGGTGGTTCTATTCTAACAATAGCCACTTTCAGCCACTGTTACCTCATCAGTTTCTGGGGAATGCACAGAAATTTCGACCAGAAGTCACGAAACGGATAAAATTACCGTGCGCTCTTCTGCGATTGGGAAGGATCAAGGCACCATTGATGTTGAATCTTTCAAGTGAACGATTTTTGTACTTCTACTTTTGCTCATTTCGGGCAACAATCTCTTCCAATTAATGGGTACATCAGATGAAGTGTTGGAAACCAATCTCACTTATTGGGGTCAGACGAACTCAGCTGAATCGTCAAATAAGGTGAGGAATAATGACTCGATATTGCAGTGGCGGAGGTCAGGAAGAAGCATCCAGCCGTCCTTCCATTAACAGTTCTACTGTTTATCTCTCGCTATTCTCCCAAAAGGCATTCGCTTCTGTGTTCAGCAAAGATGTGAAGGAAGCACAGGCAACTGAGGTGTTTTTCATCATTATCACAAACTAAGATCTCTGTTGTAGGCGAACTTCACCCTCACTCCTAATCTAGTGCAGAAGATTGAGCACATTGTAAAGGATGTTGCTGCTCCATTCACGTAAATCAGACTTTTCTGAATAAAAGCTCCTGAAATTAAGGGTGGGAAACACGAGTCTCGCCTACTTTTGGGGCCCGGACATGCTACCGGCCGCCTCAACAGATCAAGAATGCGCCTCATTCCTGCCCTCAAACGACCAGCGCTTTTTCACCGTCTGTAATGTGACGGAAATGGACAGGTTTCTCTATTAAACTCATAATTATTCATTTATTTTCGAAATTCAGATGCGCAGTTCCAATTGTCGACTTCCCTCATTTGGCTCCATACCAATTTCTGTCATCGAATGGGAAGCAGCCGTAAGTTAAAAATATATATTTTCCGGATTCCGGAAATTAATTATCGGATTTCTGAATTCAATTCCAGGCTGACCCACTTCTCGTGGCTGTGTCCGCACGGCAAGGTGTGCTGCGCATACGAGTGCTGCGAGCCGTTCAATCAGTTCAATCAGATAGTGTAATTTAAAATTAATTAATTAATTAATTAAAAGTGCTATTCCAGGGTGATGTTCTTTCTCGCACTTCTATTAATATCTGTAGCGTGCGCAGTGCGGCCCAAGACATGCAATCGAGAGATCTACATTGACGGATGTAGCGTCAGGATTTCCTAGTGAGTCTTTACTAGCAAAATTGGAGTCTTTTTTTATCTGTTTTGGACCGAGGCGCTATTCACTTTTCCCTGAAGAGAGTAAGTGTCTACAAATTCAAACTGATTCAAGAATCGTCATTCTGATGTTTTTTTTGGATTTCTGTGGAGCTACAAATGCAGACACCATTCGTATGCACTCGCCGCCGAATCGGAATCGAACAAGAACCATCATCTCGATTGCATCTCACCAAAAACTACGGTTGTCACCACAGCAGTAGCTATTTGCGTTGTACTGATAAAAATTTCTCCAATATTTCGCACTAGTTCTCGACTTTCAACACAACACACTCGCCCTCTCTCCCTCCCTCTCTCTCTTTCTCTCTCCCTACCCCCAGCACGCTCTATCGACGACCTCCAGGGCACGCTTCAGGCCGGCCGTCTCTTTCTCTCTTCTCTCCATCACCCTACTTCTTCCTCACCCCAGGGGTCTCTCTTCACTGCGCACCACTTGTTTACGCCTTGCTATTTACTCATTCTCAATGATCTTATCATCCATACTTATTCTACTGCCAGTTTCCGTTATCAGCTATGGCCGGCGAACAGGTGAGCCTCCTCTTCTTTGCTTTTTCGAGCCAAATAGCTTCCAGTTTACTCCAACCACACCTCGATTTCGGGGGACTGTGTAATGTTTGAAACAAGCAGTAGCGGCGATAATGTGAAGGTTTCCTCATCTTCCATGATAAATACAGAAAAGGAGCCATTTTGGATAAACTCGTTCAGGTTATTTATTTTGTTTTTTTTAGATTTACAAAAAATAAAATAAAACACAAAAGTTTTAGTGGTAATGGTGCTGAAGGCCTCAGCAGACCCTCAGTGAATAGCTCGACAGTCTACGATTCGCTGTTCCATGAAAATTCGTTTTCGTCAATATTTAGCGCTGATTCCAACAAAGCAGAGGTTGTTACCGCTCAACCTTTTCACAAATATAAAAATAGTGTTTTCAGGCAACATTCAAAGTAACCCGTACACGACTACGCAAGATTCAGCTGATTGTCAAGGATGCTAGCAAACCATTCAAGTGAGTTCCTTCAATAGTTCATCGGAATAGCCATATTTCAGAGTCGTCAGCGCCAATATGACATACTACTGGGGAGCCGAGAAGCTTCCACCCAGTTGTAATGAAACTGACAGGTTAATTCCATGTTTCAATTTATTTTGATGATTAAATTCAGGTGCGCAGCGCAAATCAGCGATTTTCCGCATATTGCTCCCTTTAGCTTTCTTACGTCTAATGGCAAAAGGTGAGGGCCAATTAATTTCCAAGCAGTAAAAGTATGTTTCAGACTAACTCACTTCGCCTGGGTCTGTCCAGCAGGGAAGGTGTGTTGTGCTTGGGAGTGCTGTTCAAAATTTGAAAGGAAAGAAGATTTATCCCTGGGGTGAGTCGGATTTTCCCGAGAACTTGCTGAAATAAGTCTTTTTTCAGACTTTTGCTGTTATTTTCTGCTGCCATGTTCTTCTGTGGCGCTGCATGGCATTTCCGCGCAGCCAGACAAATAAGAGGTTGGTATCGGTGAATCTGGCTTCGTTTAATTTAACAATCACAGCGGCAGAGACATCGGAGCCTTCAAATCAGTCAAAAATCCATCCAATCAAGCCGAAATCACCCGCCAAAAGACCATTGAAGAAGAGGAGCAAGTCTAGCGACTATTTTATGGAGTATCCCTCTCATTTTTAGCATTTAATGAATCGGCGGATAAAGCTTTCGAATACATTCCACTGTGGTTCCATCCGACTCGGTCTTGAGCATTGTTCTATTGTAGTGGCAATCTCTCCCTCACTCTACATCTCTAGTTTCCCAGCGCGCTCTATCGACGACCCCCAGGGCACAGCAGGCCAGACGTCGCTCTTTCTCTCTTCCCTCCATCTCCCTTCTTCTCCCTCACTCCTAGGCCCGACTTCCCCCTCTCCGATACACGCCACTTGTTTACACCCTTGTGTATTTACGCCTTGCTATTTACTCATTCTCAGGCCATGAAATTAGTACTCCTCCTTATTCTGGTACCTGTTGCTGTCGAAAGTGCTAGCCGGCCAACAGGTAACCCTTTTCTTTGCCCTTTTCGACCTCAAATTGAGTTCAGTTTACTCCAACCACACTTCGATTTCGGGAGACAGTGTAACATTCGAAACCAGTAGTGATAGCGATAATGTGAAGGTTTCCTCATCATCTATGCTAAATACGGAAAAGGAGCCGTTTTGGATCGAGTCGTTCAGGTAATTTCGAATTTCATTGTTAAACTTCTCATTTTATGACATTTTCACAGCGGAAATGGCGATTTGGATCTAAAGAGACCTTCCGTCAATAGTTCAACCGTATTCGATTCACTGTTCCATGACGCTGCTTTCACTAGGATATTCAGCGCAGATTCAGTGGAGGTACTCGCATATTCCAATTAATAACAAGTGGAATTACAGGCAACACTCAAAGTCACTCGCTCCAGACTTCGCAAGATTGAGTTGACCGTAAAGGATGCTAACAGGCCTTTCAAGTAGGTTCATGAAACGTTATTTATCGGATGAAATCCCGCTTTCAGAGTGCCCGGTGCGAATCTGACATACTACTGGGGCGGTGATCGACTTCCGCGCACTTTTCAGGATGAGGACAGGTATTTGTAGTATTAAATCAACAAAAATCATAAAAAATAAAAAGATGAGCACTTTTTCTTCAGATGCGCAGCGCAAATCGCCGATTTTCCACACATTGCTCCGTTCAGCTTCCTCTCAGCTAACGGGAAGCGGTGAGAACTTTTATTTATTTTTTATTTTATTTATTTATTTCATTATTATTTATTTAATAATTTTCAGGTTAATCCACTTTGCCTGGATGTGCCCGGGCGCAGGCAAGGTGTGCTGTGCCTGGGAATGCTGTAATGTAGGCAGGAGAGGGTCTTTGTTCTGGACGTAAGGAGCTCTTCGATAACGTCATTCAAAATGAGTTATTTGCAGTATCGTACTTCTGGTTATAGCCGGATTGCTGTTGTCGTGCCTTCTCTGCAGTCTTCTGAAATGCGTCTGGGACATGACAGTGGATGCGCATGCAAGAGTAGCTAGAGGTGAGATTTATTCAAAATGCATTTCGAAAATGAAATTTCAGCCTGGAAATCGGCCCGCAAGCAACAACAACAAAAACAGGAAATCAACCTGCAAGCTACGTATCACTGCGGCCTCGACCAGTCTAAGATCCACCCTCATGAACCGTACACAAAGCCGTTCCGACGCAGCGCATCCGACGACTGCCTCAATGGGCTATTTATCGATTGATTTTATATTTGTCACATCAGTGGTTTCTAGATTTTGTCAACCGGTATGTAAATAAATTCTACGAATATTAAAAGATATCAGCGATATTTCTCTAAGGTGACTCATTCCCCTCCTCACTTGCAAGCTCTAATCTCCCTGCTATTTCCGTCTCACCCACGTCATCTGTTGGTCTATTTCCAGTCTCTGACGTCATTCCATCTCTCCCCTGTCCCGCAGGCCTCACTTCCTCTCTCTCTCTTCTCTCCTTCTCTCTCCTCGGCCTCTACTCTCTCACAAACGCGCACTCTCTCCTTGCCCACTGCAGGCCTCTTGTTTACGCCTTTCTATCTCGTTCCCCTTTCCGTCTGTGCTCTCTAGCAAACATCGCTCTTTATCGCAACACGAATGCCAGCTTCGGGGGACTTTACTTGTGTCGTTTTTCGCGTTTTCTTTCATCAAAACGGAATTTTTCGGTCGATTCGGCTCATTTTATAGGTCCGATCAATGCCCGCTTCGCTCTTTCTCCTCCCCTTCCTCTTCCCATTCGGACACGCGGTCATGATGGCTGCCGCGGCGGGACGCCAGCGAATTGGTGAGAGCGCGAGTCACCGTCTCTTCATTTCGCACGCTCTCTCGCCCGGTCGACTGACGAGAGAGTGCGGGTAATGAAGAGACGGTGACTCGTATTTCGAGCTCTACTGTGAACAACACCCCGTATGCGCAGGTGACGACTGTCTCTCAAATGAGGACCCTCGAGAACTTATTTTCCTAAATTTTCAAAAAAAAAAGTGAAAAACTTTCTGTGCCAGCTATTGAGGAAAATCGCCTGATTCTTACACAACCACCCTCAAATTAAATTGTACTGATTTGCAATGTTAAAGGGTGAATCGTTCCGGTATCTAAACTTGGCTCATTCAGACACTGAACACTCCATCTCGGGCGAGTTCCCCTCCTACTCCACCAACAACCGGAACGGCGAAATCATAGTGCTGTCCAGCTCACTTAATGAGAAGAAAGAGGTCACGAGAGATCATGGGAGGGTGGTGATTAATCATTTTAGGTGAGTTATTCGATTGCTTCTAGGATCGTATTTGAAATGTATCCTGACATCAAGCCTGCCGGAGGTAAAAATCAATAGGATTGGGATCTTCTTTAATTTATCTTCCCAACTGTCCGTCGAGCTCCGTCTAGGATATGAAATTACTTTTTAGGGGAGACGGCCGGGGTGATCCCATGCAACGACCGACAATCAACAGTTCCAACGTCTACAATTCCCTGTTCTCACTGGCAGCTCTGCCTGAGGTGTTCGATGGCATGGATAAGGAAAAGATTGAGGTTTTTTAAAATTATTTTTTTGTTTTTATTTAAATATTAATTTTTTTCAGTTAGTCCGCCACTACTCCGATGATCTGCACAAACTGAAGCTGACTGTCAAAAACGCAGATAAGCCGATCACGTTAGTTTGCGATAATCATTGTTCTCACTATCATCAATCAGTACAAATGAGCTGATTTTTCCAGAATCGGCAACACCCAACTCTACTTTTGGGGGCGAGAAAGGTTGCCGAAAATGACGGATAACTGCCGCGATGACGTCACTTCTAACAATAATAATCCCGTCATAGTCTGCAAGAAAAGTGTTGCGGACAGGTACTTTTTTGTATTTTACGTTTAAAAAAAGCAATAAAACTTCTAGATGCGCCGCCCCGATCAGTGCCTTCCCGCATCTCGAGCATTTCGTGTTGGAGACAGGCAGGGTGAAAGGTAAGGTGTTGTTGTTGTTGTTATGATTTACAACAATAACAACAACATTTCAGATTAAAAGAATTCGCGTGGCTCTGCAAGGCAGACAGCGTCTGTTGTGCGTGGGAATGCTGTGAACCGGCTACACCATACACAGATGACACATTTAAGTCAGTTCTCAAGGCACATCATCGATATTCCACTCAAAAATGATACAAATATAAATAATTAAAATTGCAGATACTTCATTCCCATCCTCGTCGTTTGCCTAATCGTTATAGCCATAGCGGGTGAGCAAGATATCCTCACAAATTATATGATTCCCTATTTGATTCCCACACTTGTTTCAGAGGCAAATAATCCTAAACGCCGGAGCGGCGGCCAAAATGGTCGAAATGGCGGCCAGGAAGCGCACCAACTGCAAGCGAGATCATAGCAAGGACTCTCTTCGTTTCACACGCTCTCTCGCTACTCTGACCAATGAGAGTATAAATGAAGAGATGGTTGCCCGAATTTTGAACTCTAGTGATGAGATTCGTACACCCTAGTTCTGTCTTTCACGATCTTCTGGCATATTACTTGACTCTACAATGAATGTTTCTTCGACGTGATAAATGAATAGCCATCAATGGCTTCCATGAAGTTGACGATCTATGCTGGAGACCAGATATAAAAATTCGTTGCAAAACCTGGGTGCTTGTTTCCCAACATGTGACGTCATTACTCCCTCTATTTCCAGTCCTCTGACATCATTCTCTCTCCCTTCGCGCTCTTTTCCCCTGTCCCCCAGGCCTTCCCCTCTACTCTCTTGTCTCGCTTGTCTCTCTCTTCGCTCCTTTTCTTCAGTGTCGAAGTCTTCTTTCCTTGAAAATGTTACAGTTTTCCCAAGCTAAACGATAAACGAATATGACTATTTTCCCCTTTCTTCTCCTCATTCTCCCATCATCCTTTGGACCTTCCATTTTCGTTGCTGCAGCCGGCCGCCCACCAGAAAGTGAGCTCTTTTGTTTTTCTTGTTTTATTTATATATTTTCGAAGTTGAAAATAGTATCAATGATCCGCTCGACTCAGTAAAGCACCACTCCTCCGTATCCGGAGAGTATGTCGACTTCTCCACCACGCGTCACTCATCACACATCGAGACTCGATCATCGTCGATCGGCAATCAGTCAATGAAGATTGGAATTGAGCGATTCCGGTTGGTTTGCATTGTTTAACTCTTGGAGGACCAATGCCCAGTACAATATATTTTATATATATATTTTATCTACGCTCGAGGCGCAACGAGACA
>LS555749.1:3505-17296 GCA_900490775.1 Pristionchus maxplancki | reverse complement strand
AACAGCCCGTTCCGCTCCCATCGTGGTGTAGTGTCACAAAATATGAAGGTCATTGGGTCACTGCGGTTCGGCGTGTCAAATATTGTGGTTTTCAAAACGATTTTTTAAAATATTCATTTGAGACGATAAGTACCAATAGATCAATAATTGATCATTTTGTTAGCGGTTTGCATCATAGACACCTAATTATAAGGGAACAACTAAGCTACCGTATACCGCAATGATGCGCTTAGTAGGGTAGGTCAAAATAACCCCAGAATGAGTTTTTTCAGTTCTGAACTTTCAAGTTCACTTTTTTTGAACAATTAGTAAGCGTATTTACATTGAGTACAGTTTTCTCGATTATGACTTCACTCCAGCAAGGATCGATAATTCGAAAAGTTCAAAACCTTATCTGACAAGGTTCGCTACTGTGAATTTTGCTCATTTTTTTGCCAGGAAATCCGTTTGAGATCACAAAACTGGTCTCTTATCATCTTGAGATGCGGCATGTCGTAAAACGTTTGCAACGCGTTCTGTTTAATTTCTCTGATTTCTAAAGTGATAATAGGAAATTAGAGCACTAGAAGACATGATTGAAATTAAAACGCGTTATTTGTGTGACTGTACCAAAATGATGGTCAAAGTGCACAGTTAGGTCGAAGTTGTCGCCCGGGGCTCAAACTTTGTGGGGATGGTCCCTAGGGACGGTAGATCAGTTTTTGACATGAATTATCGATTTTGATCTACAAAAACTCGATAATTTCAAACTTGTGATTTTGGTGTCATGTTGTATATCATTCGATAGAGCATCAAAAGTTATGCTTAAAGCTCGAAGGATTTTCATTTTGAGCTATTTGGAGACGAGTTATGACTCAAAAAGTGCATTTTTTTTGTTATTTTTCGTCTTTTTGGCCATGGCTACCCATGAAGACCTGATTAGCACCCCGCCATTTTGTTATATATTATGTATTTTTCATCCTTCATCATAATTAAACTTTGATAAGGACATATTTTGGTAGTAAAAGTATCCGCATGAGCTCCCAACCGGACCATACGTCCGGAAAATCGAGCATTTTTGTGTCTTTGAAATATAATAACTTCAAAATTAGGCGATAGGTTGTGAATTTTAGCACTGAATTTTAGTAATACGAGTCAGAACATTGAATTCTGACGTTTGGAGGTGAATTGGGAGGAAAAAATTTCTATCAAAAATTTCTCAAAAATGTGCCAAAAAACAAGATTTTTCAAATTATCTTTTGCTCTTCGATTTACTTCTAAACTTCAGAATGTATTCTTCTGACCCCTATTAATAATATTCAGTGCTAAAATTCACAACCTATCGCCTAATTTTGAAGTTATTAAATTTCAAAGACACGAAAATGCTCGATTTTCCTGTAGTATGGTCTGGTTGGGAGCTCATCTGGATACTTTTACTACCAAAATATGCCCTTATCAAAGTTTCATTGTGATAAACGATGAATAATACATAATTTATATCAAAATGGCGGGGTGCTAATCAGGTCTTCATGGGTAGCCATGACCATAAAGACGAAAAATAGCAAAAATATGCACTTTTTGGGTCATAACTGGTCTCCAAAAAAAATTTTTTTTAAAAAAAGCTCAATATGAAAATCCTTCGAGCATTAAACATAACTTTTGATGCTCTATCGAATGATATACAACATGACACCGAAATCTCAAGTTTGAAATTATCGATTTTTGTAAATCAAAATCGATAATTCATGTCAAAAACTGATCTACCGTCCCTAGGGACCATCCCCACAAAGTTTGAGCCCGGGGTGACAACTTTGACCTAACTGTGCACTTTCAGGTGCAATCTTACAAATAACGCGTTTTAACAACTACGTGAAACTCTGTAGTTTTATGAACTTGCATTTTGGGAAGCTCCGCCCATTAACGAATTTCTATGTTCGGAACGTTTTATTTTTATGATATGCCATTTTTGACAAAAGCCCCATGTCACTTCACGCCCACCGGCTCGTCTCTGCTCTCCCTGTACTAATTGTTATCAATTTATCAGAGCGTTCACGTAAGATTCACCACCACTCCGTACAGCTAAATTTGAGACCCCGTTTTTTTCGACTGATTTCTCAGATAGAGTATCTTCTTTTGGCATCAATATAGAGCTTACTACGAGCACCCCAAGATTCCATTCATTCCCCGTCCGAACTGCCCTTTGGTATTCCAATCTTCCTGTTCATATACGAACAGCCCCCAACATCAGAGTCTTCAAGCGTAGACTTGAATCACATCCCATTATCGCTGACCTTTCTCGCTAACAACTCAGGAGAGTCCCCCCCCCCCTTCCAGCTACATCCACCTATACACATGTAACTATTTCGTCGCGCCTCGGGCGTAGATAAATTATTTATTATTAATTATTTATAGTGTCTCATATATAAGCCCTAGACAAAAAATTGGAGAAATCGATGGCCTCAAACCCCTTCAAATCAGATGCTGAATTTTGCGGACGAGTTAATAGATTGTACCTTTCATTTCAGTATTTGCCTTTATTTTATTTTCTAATCACTTAAAAATGAGCGAACCAAGAATAATGAAGCTTGTAAAACAGTGTAAATATAACCACGATCGTATGGTCACTTATAAATGCCGAACTACAGTATACTCTCTACAGGAAAAATACGTCTTGCAGGCTTGGCAAACAGAACTATAACACTAAATTGTTCAATAATCGTTCTATTGGTATTATTGAATATAATCAACGAAAGAAATAAAGATGTTAAATAGTTTGAATTCTAATAATATTGACTAATTGAACAGAGCATGACCCAGCGAAATTCGCCTTACTGGCACTACACCACAGTGCACGGGGCTTAAGGAGGGGGCCTCGTACTCATTCAAACAAAAATATTTTAAAAATCTGGAAGCACTATTTTGATTCTGCATGGCAGATTACCCGAGTAGCAGAAAACTAGGATTTTTAGAAAGAGGTTTCAATTTTTCGTGATTGTCCGTAATAAGGACAATCCGTATTTGAAAAAAAAAAGTTGTTGGTTGCGTTGCCGCGTATGTCAGTGCGTTCGCGCAAGATTCGCCACCACTCCATACGGCTAAATTTGAGACCCCGTTTTTTCGACTGATTTTGATGTACCTGGATACCCGGCATCGATCACCAGCAAAATTGGGCTCATGCGATCCCGATTTGCATGGATCACGAGGGTCAAAAATTTAGCATGTTTTCCAGTTTTATAAATGGTACGGACGATGGTACGGGATCACAACGCCCAATCGCTTGTATTGTACATTCTTGTATCGTTAAGATCGGAGCTTCATTGTTAGCTGTTTTGCTCTAGATTCTGTCTCTTTTCAGTTATTATCAGAGACTATTCATCTAGCTTCCATGAATCATCCTCAAGTGATCCCTTCTCTCGTATCTAGCCCTCGTAGAACCACGCAGTCTCTCTCTTTCCCTTCCTTCTTACCTGTTCGCTCTATGTATTCTACACGCTATCTCGCCTAGCTCCACCCCACTGGCACCTATAAGAACGCTAGATTCTCTCACTCTTGATCCCCCGTCAACCCCATTGTCTTTACATTTCAAGCCTTCAGTGCGCTCCGAGGAAACCCTCTTGGAGATCGCACATTAGGGCTTGAGGTGTAGAGGCAGGTTCGACGTGATCACTGCTATTGTTTGGGCAAAGAAGCCCCATTGTGTACGATAAGGTGCTCACTGTTTCCCCTTCTCTCTATCGATTCATCACACTTGAGAAGTAGGGAAACCTCTCCACCCGTGCACCCACTTGTCCGTTACCGGAGGTGGCGTGCACGACATGGTGCATCGGCCTAGCCGATTCTGATCCGATTCCCGCGTGGCACCCATTTCATCTTTCATCGCGTTCGTGTCGCTTCGCATTTTCATCGCATCGCTCTCGCTCGCATTCCGCAACGAATACCACCGCCATGCCCGACGACCCGCTTCGAGAGGAGTTCTGTTTTCATTTTGCATGATTCTTAAACTTGCATATTCATGAAATTTTCAAACTCTATTATCTCGAGAACGAAGAAAAACGCCTTTCCATTTTTTTGGAGATGTTGTTGTCCTTACTGTCAGCTTTCCAATGCGCCCTTGCTTGTCCCATGGTTTGTGTGTCTTCGTACTCAAATCCTTGAAGAACGGCTACTGTCTTCTCAACGGCTACTGTCTTCTTTTAGCTCTTCTCCCTCTTATTCCTTTAGCTCTTCTCCCTCACAATATCCGTGTCCGTGCGGTGAGAAATGACGCGATTCGCCTCATTGGTAGGGTAGTAGGGTTCTCTTATTGGAAAATTTTCCGGAATTCCAATAGCGAGAACAAAGGATTTTCTCCCCCACTCATTTTCCAATACTACGCGCGCGGCACTCGATTTTCCAATAGTTATTGGAATTCCAATACGGAATGACCGATCATTTCGAGGCGAAATTGTGAAGGAAAGGTGGTTTCCTTATTGGAATTCCAATAAGGAAAATTTTCCAATAAGGAACCGCTTTGTTCCCCAGCGCTATTGGAAAATATGAGGGAGAAAATAAGAGAAAATAAGGCGATTTTCCAATAACTATTTTTTTCCAATTAGAGAACCCTACTCATTGGTTGATCCCTCACCGCACGGACGCGGCGAATTGGGAGGGAATACGGGGGAAAGTAACGAAAAGAGGGGAAGAAAGAAGCCGTTCTTTAATGATTTGAGTACGAAGACACACAAACCATGGGACAATCAAGGGCACGTTGGATTGCTGAGAGTAAGGACTACAACATATCCAAAAAAAATTTATCTCGAGAACGAAGAAAAAAAACAATTTTTTCTTTCTCGTTCTCGTGATAATCGAAATTGAAAATTTTATGTATATGCAAATTTAAGATTCATGCAAAATGAATAGCACAGACGTTTTCAGCGCATGAAACTGACCCTAAAGCTCGGTGTTCAGACGAATCGGTTAATTTTTGCGTCTGTACTAGGGTTCTCTTGTTGGAATCAATTCCGGAATTTCATTAGTGAGAACAAAGGTGTGACGTAATTCCATTCGTTCCATTCCCTTCTCTCCCTTCCGGTGAGTGGAATTCCATTATGCAATTGGAATTCCAATTCGCCTCATTCCTTACTCGAGCGAGTCGAATAAGCGGGCGGGATTCCATTACTCTAATGGAATTTCGTAGTGGAATTCCAATAGCACGCCGGTCCTATGCGACCGATTCTGTGGAATTGAGAGGAATGGAATGGAATTCCAATAGACTAATTATTCCAATAAGAGAACCCTAGTCCGTACCATTTGCAAAACTGGAAAACATGCTGAATTTTGACCCTCATTATCCATGCAAATCGGGATCGCATGAGCCCAATCAAGGGGGTGGAGGCCATGACATACCTCGATGCAATATCTTCAACTGCTTCATGAAAATGAGTGCATCAAGAAGTGAATAAGAAACAACAGAAAGTACTCTGGGAGGAAGAATACCGTATCTATAACTTTGAATTGAACTTGATACGACAGCTAGAAAGATACGAGACGGATGTACCTTTCTAGACTTCCTCCATCCATAAACTCGAAAACAAGCTGGCAAAGAAAATATGTATGTGGTTAAATGAGGAAGGAAAAAAGGACGAACCATTTTGAGTGGTCCTTCTCGCAGCTCACCCAATAGACGCACTATATTCGGACTGTTCTCACACTCAAATCAATATATATTATTAGAACCCACCATCGTACAAGAATGTAGTAATAAAGAATGCTAACTTTTCTGAGCGCGTCCAATTCTCTTTTCAATTGCTTCGCCACCAATTTTTCTTCTCCCCATTCGATCGACTTTATTGCTACTTCTTCTCCTGTCCTATTATCAACAGCACTGCAAAATCGTGCTTACTCTTCTCACACCCCCCCCCCCCTTCATCCTGTCTTCCCACTCCTCCCCCCTCCCCCCTTCATCCTGTCCTCCCACTCCTCTTTTCCTCCACTCACAGATGGCAAGTACCACTCGCTCCTTGTCCCAGTGTTCTCAAAATGGAAAAATGGTGGGATCGTAGTCCTTGATTGGGGATCAATCCATTCCCCTCAACCTCGAATATATCCTCTTCGTCTGCCGAATCGCCATCTTCTTTAAACAAGAGTATAGTAACAAGGGTGTGCCATCTCGTCTCACCTTCTTTCTCATATATATCCATTCTCCCCTCTTTAGAAAGAAGCGAAGTGAATCTCTCAAACTGAACATCTTCTTGCACAATTACTTTTTCTCCATTGTCCACGTCTGTAAGAAACATTCGTACATTTCAACTCTCTTTATTTCATCAGTCTAGTCCTACGACAGCTCATATAAATCTTAACTGGAACGTACACTCAAAAGCAACAGCATCAAGTTCTCCTAAATGACAGAATAGATAAAGTCGAGAAAGGGCTTGAAATGGGACATGTATAGAACGAATGGATCCATCTAGTGCATGGATGGACACAAGAGGGATTGGTCTATCCACGTTCATTCTTCTCCCACGCACTCACACACTCTCTCTCTGCACTTGATCGACAACTGAATGAGACAAGGTCAGAGAGAAGGTATAGGCAGTGACTAGAAGGGAGTGAAGGGTCGACATAGCAATCAATGGAGACTCTCTCTCTTCCATCGGGCACACTCTTCTTATCACCGCCCCATTCCATTCTAATGATCAAGACGCTGTCTTTCATGACTCTCATATATTCGGCATCGATATCTCAGGTATGTCACTTAATATAAAAAATAAACAAGACAATTGTCAGTTGCAGGCGTCTCCTCATCAATGGATATACGCTCTCCCTATTTTCGCTTGTTCTTTATGTGTTCTTCTAACAAATGAATCATCTCGAGTGTACGCGAGTGTACTCTCAACCCCCGATTGCATCGTCTCTTCAGATGGCGCCTTCTCTCAGGAGTAGTACTTCTCTTCACATCAACTCTTTCTCTGTTTCTCATCTCCACCCTACAGTCAATTGCGTCATCTCCGTCCATCAAATTGGTCAATACCCTTCCACCCAATTAATTTATTTCTTCTCCACTTTTGTCACATTTTTGAAATCGTGCGCAAACCAGGAAGGAGGGGAGAAGGGTAGATCTATGCCTTCGTCTCTCTCGATCGATGAGAGATATGACGAGATGAATTCAGGATGACTTGGCTCGCAGCCAACTCGCTCTAACTTGATTCAGAAACCAGATATGAACATGGGGTTTTCAGAATTCTGATATGGTTGGAGATACCTACAATACTGCGTTTCCAGTTTAGGCATTCAAACTTTGATATTTCTCCTTCTTTAATTACCGCAATTCCAACTCAGGATAGATACTTATCACGTCTGTTACGAGAGGATGGAAATGGGGCAAAAATTGAGAAACCTGTTCTCATCAGTTTTGGTTATCTCTAGGCATGTCCTAGCACCCCTCAAAGTCTCATTCTACTGACACATGTGAGATTATTTTGGGGCTCGCTTCACCGGGTCGGTTACCTGGATTCCCAACTTTGCGCGCGAATGTCTCGGAGAATTTATGAAATTGACTTTTTACACTGCTACAATCAAGTAACTAGAGCTCAAAAGTGTAGGAAAAGACGAGGCTAATTTTTGGATATCACGCCTTTCGCGTAAGAACGTAGACGAATAGTCACATCTTGGTACATGGGAAAATGTCGTGATATTAGTTTTCAACAGTTAAAAAAAAACTTAAACGACAAAAACTTCTGCAAAAGGTAGAAAACGAGGCTTGAAAAAAGTGCCCCTCAGAGCTACATCATGCTACTGTGCAGCCGAAAATGAACCGATCGGTCTGAAACTTTCAGAGCATGTTCTCAGACCATCAAGCTACCCAGAACTGTTGAAAACTAATATCACGACATTTTCCCATGTACCAAGCTTGTGTACACTTTTACGCGAAAGGCGTGATATGATGTGCACTAGTGTTTTTAATTCGAATTTTATTCGCGAATAATTCTCTTTGGACGATCGGTCTCGAAGCCACTATTCGTGAGAAATGAGTGAGCGATGCGCAATATTATTCGAGAAAAAATTTGCATTTATTCGCTGATAATATTCGTGCGACCCGCTCATTCGCTAATAGAACTCATTCTCGAATAAACTCTGGGAAATTATTCTCGAATAAGAAGATTCTCGAATAACTAATGTGCACGTGCAGATCATTTCCAAAAATTAGCCCCCTTTTTGGATATGCTGTGCTCTATCGAATGAGTACTTTATGCAAAATACAAATAATGCGTTCATCTGGTTCGTACCCTCGAAAACATTTCGATCATTTGAAGTCAATCAAGTTCGTTTTATTCCCTTCTTACCGCGCACTTTTGCCCGCGCGGAGTGAAATGACTTGAGAGACAAGGAAAAAAGGGGAGAGAAAAATGGGGAAATGGGAATTAAACAAATCATTCCATCCCGCGCGGGCAAAAGTGCGCGGTGACAATGAGGAGGGAATAGAGGGCGAAGAAAAATAACTTCAAATAATGCAAATGTTTTAGAGGGTACGAACCACATGAACGCATTATTTGTATTTTCGTATAAAGTACTCATTCGATATAGCTCGAAAAGTTGCACATCATATCTAAAAAAAATAGCTAACGCGCGCGTCTTTTCCTACACTTTTGAGCTCTAGTTATTTGGTTGTAGCAGTGTAAAAAATCACTTTTATAAATTCTAACCGGTTAACCGGTGCGCCGGTGTAGATCGATACAGCTCGGAAAAGTACCGGGGGTTACTCGTGAGTAATTTCACTCAGAAATGCACCAGAACCGAGATATTCGAGCTCAACGTTGAGGCTCCAGGTACCCGACCCGGTGTAGCGAACCCCAAAATGATCTCAGTAGAATGAGACTTTGGGGGGTGCTAGGACATGCCTAGAGGTAACCAAAACTGATGAGAACAGGTTTCACAATTTTTGCCCCATTCCCAAATGTTGTTCTAGCTCGATTCTCTCGTGACAAGCGTGATATCAATCCTATCAGTGTTTCACGGCCCAATTTCATCGAACATGACTGCATTCGGTCTGGAATTAAGAAGATTACAGCTATCGATAACACTGAACAACAAGAAATGCAAAATAAACACAAAATCAAAACCGAATCGATTAGTTCGATTTTATTCCCGAATTAAACGAATCGAATTAAATATTCCCGCGGAAGTTACGATGTGCAAACTTTTGAATTTGAATTTTGGCGGGACAGAAAGCGGTGAGCGGAGTTTAGGAGTTTAGTCGCGATTGTCGATGAAATTGGGGCCGTGGTGTTTCTTCGACTAAATTCAAATTGGCGTCGCATTAATTCATAAAAAAGAGTAAAAAGGGTGTGGAGGGAAACTAACAAAAATGTCCATAATCGATCTCAAATAATTCAGGTAGAGACGGCAAATATCTTACCCCTGGGAATATCGATCTTCTGTCTAGTCTCTCTTCGTATCCAAACTTCTTCCAATTTTTTGCAATCTGTTCTTCTCTACCTTATCGCAGGTAGATCACTTTCTTTGTTCTGCAATAACTCATTGAGGCAATTTCCAGCAACTGCCCTCCTTTCCGTAATGTACTCAATAACTCAATATTATATTCCGATGAAAACAGATTGACTATTTCACATCACGCATATCATAAACATTTACTGTTACGGCCCAACCAACAACATGTATGAAGACACATAGAATAACAACAACTTTAACGACATTGGGGTTAAGTCTCATTGACAATCAATAAGGATTTAACCCCATTCGAGAATGTGAGAGAAGAATCAGGCAGGAACAAAATACTGATCAATAGTCGTAAGTGAATTCGAGATATTCGGAATCCAATTCTTGAACTCTGACATATCCATCTTCCCCTCCGGATGCAATGATATTGCCCTCTGGATGAAAGGCAAGAGTGTTGATGGGGCCGAAGTGTCCCTTGAATCTCGCGAACTCCTCCTACGATAGAAAGTATAATCAAAGAGAGATTAACTGTTAAGAGACCGAATCGTAGAGTTTCCGGCACTACTATAGAACACCGGCCACGTCAATAGTCGCGTTTCTTTCGCTCATATCTCTTTCTCATTCTGCTCAACTCGCAAGTAAGGGAGCAGTGAACGGGTGGGCCGTGGCGCGTATTCTATAGGAAGCCGATCGCGTAAGAGTCGGACAATGTCCATCATGGGTCGGTACAGCGAAAAAATGAAAATTTCATATTTGATACTGTTCGGGACGCTTACTTGAACGCACTAAGTCTCATTATCTAAAACTAATTAATTGCAAGGGAAGTCACATGTCATTACGTCTGTCTGTCCGTCTGTTTGTTTGTGGGGTTGTCTGTCACACTCCAAAAAAAACCTGGAAAACCACTTTAACGATGTCGCACAGACCCAGGACCGGAACCAATCGATTTGTCATGAAAAGTTACGCTTAAAAATCAATACCTATTTGGTCATCATTATGCCATATCACTAATCACTATGCACTAATCCTTTTTTCGCGCCGTTTTCAGCGCTAACTCAACGAAAATGGCCATGCAAGCCACCAAACAGCTCCAAGTGATCAAAATTTTCATATTTTACACAGATTTCGACATCACTATCATAAAAATAAAATGTTCCGAACATAGAAATTTGTCAATCCCAAAGTGCAAGTTCATAAAACTACCGATTTTCACGTAGTAGTTTATTTTAATCACTTCTTCTAGTGCTCTAATTACCTATTATCATTTGTGAAATCAGAAAAAATAAACAGAACGCGTAGAAAACGGCGTAGTGTAATGGTGCGTGCGGCTTGCACTTATCCCGTTTCCTAGGTAACGGAACGTTTTATTCGTGTTGTACGACAAACTTTCAAACTTCTATGATACGCAATATGACGAAATTCATTTTTCGCGCCGTTTTCAGCGCTTTCTCAACCAAATTGCTTGCGTAACAACTCCACGTGGTCAACACTTTCACATTTTGCACATATTTCATCATCACTTTGCAACATAACGAAATCCCTTTTTGTCACATGACGAAATCCCTTTTTGTGAGATCGCGCAAAAGCAAGCGAAACCCTTGTGAAAGGATCGCTCGAGGCCTCACGAGCCTTTTACAAGGGAAGATGCCAATGCGCATTCGCAGACAGCCTAACCTTCGAAGCGTTTTTAAAGGATCGCTCGAAGACTCACGAGCCTACTTTTCATGGGAGTAAAAAGCAAAGGGAAGTTGAACACATGTGGAGAGCACTCCAAAACACGCAAAGCCTGCGATTCTGGGCCGACCGATCCCCCCTCGCATTTCAAAGAATGGAATGACTCTCGAAAACAGCTCACCCATCTCGAATAGAGAATAGAATGATTCTCTGAGAAATCGCTCAGAGAATCCCGGATTCTCTGGGATTCATTGGAAAATTGCAACTGCTGTTTGAGGCAAATAAAAATAATTATTTATTCGAATTAAAGCGGTTTTTCGTACAAGTATCTTCTAATAAGCGATAATATTATTTCTTGGCTCTCTTGAGAGGAAAAACCCGTGATATTTCAAAATCAAACGATCATTCTAAAATTTTCACCATCCGAACATATCATGACGAAAAGCTTATTCTCCAAATTCCATGTCCATTCGACAAATTTTTAAGCGAGTTATCGCTCTCAGAATCCGGGATTCTGAGAATCATTGATTCTCAGAATCGCCGATTCTCAGACTCACACCGCTCTGAATGATGAAGAATGAAAAGTGTCTGAGAATCGTCAAAGAATCAAATCGCCAATCCTAATGCCCTACATATGCAATTTATTTTTGCGCTTTTTTCTCACTTCAGAATCTTTCATTTTCTTGTTTTATTCACATTTTACGACGAATACCGATCATGGACAATGGTAATTCGTGACCCGATGTCTGCGAAAATCATCTTCGAAAAAATATTCGATTTTTAACTGTTTAATGCTTTCTTCACCACCGTATGTGCTATATTTTCATTGCCAAGTACGGAAATGTCAATAAAACAAGAAAATGGAAGATTCTGAAGTGAGAAAAAAGAGCAAAAATAAATTGCATAGGTAGGGCATCGAACCAGGATGGGCTGGGTACTAGTCAGGGCCGCTACCATTGAGCTACTCGAGGTGTTGTCCCTCTCTGCTTACAACCAGGAGGATCGAGCGCATGCAAAATCGCGCGTAAATGAATTATCGATTTTCTGACCAGGGGTGGTATTCTTCTGTGCAGCCCACCGGCAGAGAGTTGATGATAGATGAGAAATGAAATGGAAAACAATGGAGACTAGCCGATTTTTTTCGGCTGAGCCGAAAAATTTTCGGCCGCCATATTTTTTCGGCCACCCATTCCACTTTTCTCTCTGTCTTCTCATACGAGATCCATTTTTCGCCCATAGCAATGATTTTGTTCATCATCGAAAATCAACTCTAATTGTAAGAACAAAGCGCAACTGTGCATAACTCGACTTCAAATATAGATACAGGGGCGGTATTCTTTCGTCAATTTCGGCACTGCCGAAATTTTTGGGATGCCGAAAATATTCGCGGCTTGCCGAATTTTTTCGTTGAAAACTCCATTTTGTTCTAGCAAAAGCCGAGTGGCAACTGCGGGGGGTTGAACCACCAACATTGAACCACATCCTCTTATTTCATTCTCAGTCACTTCTCGTCATAGATTCGGTTGCTCGGAGAGACGGAATAGTGAAGTATGACAGAGACTACCGTACTCCGCATAACCGCAGACCTAACATCCTCGTTATCGTAACCACAGATTACCGTACCTCACTACCGTATCCAGACTACCGGACCTCGCCATCGTAATCTGAGTTACGGTAGTGAGGTACCGTAGTTTGGGATTACGGTAGTGAGGTACGGAAGTTTGGGATTACGGATTTCGGAGTTTGGGATTACGAAATGGATTTCGGAATGCCAAAAATAATTTCGGCACGTGCCGAAATTTGGGGAAGAATACCACCCCTGGTACCTGTCGCTTAGCAACTTTTGAAATCTGATTTGGGCATCTGTCCTCGAGCCCTACCAGCCCAAATAAGTCGCTTTCCGAATTGTTAACCCCGACTTTGGTGCTTCCCTAGTAAGAGGAATTTTCAAGGATTTTTAGAAATTTTTTCAGATTTTTATCTTCACTACCCGGATTGTGCTCGACGCGATCATCGTATCAGATTATTTGTAAAAAGTATCAGATTATTGGTTCCCTGAGGAGCAGTGTGGACGAACTTTTGACCCAATAGAGATAAATCGGATATATGTGTTGTGGCCCCTAACTATGAAAATTCAACTCGAGAAGTTATGAAATTCTAAAAAAATAGCTCCGGGAGATTCGTCCCGACCCGATAATTCCGAGATGAAGACTTTTTGTTTTTCAACATTGATATCGAATCAACAACCCTACGGTATATTAACAATCAAAAGTTGCAACTTACTTCAAATACCATGTGATAGAGTTTCGCTTCGAAATGGCCTGCAGACACAGCAGTTTGCGTAACCTCGAATAATCACATTATTTAAATGCAGCATGAACATTAACCAACGCAATACATCATAATCACAACTGACCAGGGTCGCCCTAATGTGAACTTTTTTTTTGGACAAATTTTGGACTTTAATAACGGAAAATAGTACGTTTAGGTATTGTGAAATATCTGTATCAAAAACCTGGCAATTTAAAATGATAATTCATGTTGATGTTCATGTGCAATGACCATCCCTTCTCACTTTTCACAACACCCTTCCTAGTGCACAGCGTGTCAGATGAGGAATTGAGGCGGCGGAGGGAAATTTATCACTCATATTCTATACCCATTCATTCTTCCCCATATTGAGTGGTCAGCGCGGTCGGTGAA
>LS552006.1:497570-514194 GCA_900490775.1 Pristionchus maxplancki | reverse complement strand
CTTCCCTCTCCCTGTATTGTATTAATAAATTATTATTATTACTCTACCTCGATACCACACCGTATCCATCTACCGTATCCCACACAGTCCTCCCAGCGCTCCCCTAAGCTTGTCCCTACTCTTACTCGTCTCGGTTACAGTATCGTCGATACCGTAACCCGAGTTTGAGTATCGTGGGCTCGCTAGGAGTTCGCATACACGTTTTGTTTACGCGCATTCAAAGTTGATCGCAGGGCATCGAATGATTCTATACAGTGATGTTACGGCTCCGATACAGTATTCTCGCTACCGTACCCCTCCTTAGATACCGTAACCCAATGAGGTATAAAATCAGGGTTTTGGGTTCAAACCCACAGCGGCGACGATTCTTCCACACATTGCACAGTTCCCGTTTACCGTAACAACTATGATATCCATTGTACCATGCCAAACCCACAGCGGTTCGATTGTCTATTGCAATACTCGTACTACCGTACCCTTCTGTATTAGATACAGTAACCCGCAATCAGGCCCAAAATGAGGGAAGTGTGTTCAAACCAACAGCGGCGGAGCCCAAAGCCATCGGTCTCGGACGTCTCTTCTCGTTGCTATCGAATCCATCGTTGAGAGAGGCGACTTGCGAGTCGAATGGAGGGAGGGAACACTGGAATGGGGAGAGATCAAAGATCAGTCGATCTGGAGCCTTTAGCGCTCTGATGGAGAAAAAATAGCGGTGGTTAGAGGCTAAAAACAACAAAATACGAGAAAAACGCACCAAAATCAGGAGGAGAGGGAGCGGAATGGAGAGAAGGAACCGCATCGCATGAAGGAAAGAGAAGAGAATGAGGGGAAAGGGAGGAGATTGAGACTTGTTGACAGATTGTTAATTGAATTTGAGGACAATGCATGCAAAGTGGTGGATGGAAATAGTGAAATTTTTTCATTTTGTCGATTTTCGAAAATACGTATATTTGTCGACAACGATTGTTCTTCATTGCTTGGGCTTGCAACGTCCCTCCGCTTTCTGGCAGAGGACCTCGACTGTATCGGAGTCTTTCTAAAAACAGGTCTAAAAATAAAAACAACCATAAAAACAACAATAAAAACAACAAACGAACCTTCTCGACTTCAATCGCTTCCTTGAAGTTGGGACAATTCTTAGAACAACTGTAGTACACGCCAGAGAAGGCGCTCCTGCAGAAAATTATTATTTAATAACAAAGGCTACAACAACAACAAAAACAAGGGAACAAAACAACAACAAAATGGAAGAAATACAATTTTTTACAATGAATATCTGCAACATCTCGCGTATTCTTCGCATGTGGTCAATTGAGGAGCTGCACTCGGTCTGTAGATCCAGTGCATATTCCTGCCTGTTGTTTACTTATGGTCAAAATAAAAACAAGCAAAACAAAAATAAAAATAATGAATTAATAACATACCGACATAGCACTCGAGTGCAGAAGAACCCACGAAGAGAGCGAGAAAAGCGAGGAGGAAGCGCATTTTCGATGCTATCAGTGGTGAATTTAATCTGTTTTAAGGAAATTTTGCACATAAAGTTCCCACATTTCCTGCAAAAAAAGCACTTAGTTCCTCTTTTTTTCTTAAAGGATTCATAGATTCATTGGGGCAATATTCTGGATCGTCAATCAAGAATTCAGAAATAAATTAGAAACAGCACCGTTCCTGTGCAATCGACTCATCATTCCAGCTACACTAGAAGACGCTGACTCATTTATTTTTCTTCTCTTCTCTTCTCTTTCTCGTCTCTCGTGTCTCTCATTCTCAAGAGAATGCATTTCAGCGATAATCACCTCCTCCTTTTCCCATTTAACCCTTGAAACCTATTCTTGATCAAAATTTCCAGAATTCTACACGTTCTCAACTTCCATTGTCATTGGAATATCAACAAGACTATCACTTATTAGTCCGGTTAGTATCAATTCGTTTATCATCGCTTGAAATAAAATTTTCGTTAAGACCAATGGAATTAACGATCTGCCACGCCGATTCTTCCATCACTATTGGGCTGGTTCAGAAGAAGAGGCATGTGCCATAATGACCTGTGGGGGAACATTTGTCAGTGCGCCTTGGCCATTGGATGATATGGACACAATTGCTTCACAAATGCAGCCATGATTGATACCTTTCAGTGAGCAAAAACAGCGACCATTGAATAAATATTCTTCGCTCACTTATCATATTCCGTTGGCTTTTTACAAAACTGAACAATAATGAAGGGGAAATCGTTGGCTCAGTAGGGAAATCTTATCTCTTTCCGTTGGCTGTCAATCAATCTCATTCTCTTTTCCGCCTTCACCTCTTCCTTTTCGTCTTCTAAACACATCGCGTCCATCGAATAAATGTGTTTCCTCTCATCATATTCCTGTCCGTTCGCTGTATCTGCCAATCAAGGCTCTCTTTGTCATTCTCCTTTTCCCTATTCTCCTCGTCTTTTTCGTCGAAACACCACGCCGGCTTCATTAGAAAGAAAGCCTTTTTGCCCCTCTCTTCTCTCTAGCGAGAGGGTCTATCTCCAATACAATGTTTATCAGTGTCGCTTTCAGGGCGCTGATCAAGATGGGGTGTCAGAGGGCTGTTCTTCACATTTCAAAATAGTCATTTTGAGGGATGTCGGGTCAGGGGATTGGTCTTCTTTCCTTATCACAGTCGCAACGACTGGAGAGAGAGTTCCATTCTTCTGGTTTCCGATAGGACGTTTGATGGCATTACACACTGATAGATCCCACTGTAGGTCGAAAACGAAGCCTTGCGTGTTCTGGATTCTTCAGTGAACGCGAGTCCTCCAAACTCGAATGATCTATCTTTGAGCGAGAGAATCGAGCCTAGATTCTGAGGGACCAAACATCTTAGGTGGTCATACCCATCACACGGCGACCAGTCCGGCTTGTATGGGGATTCCTTTCTTGTTGAGTCGTTGATCGAGACGAGGGGAATTAGGGGAAAACCGCTCTCCATCAGAGCGAATGGAGAGGGGACCGCTCGCGACGACTAACAGAATAGGGAATGTCTCCATTACACCGAAAGGATTCTCCGCTTGTCTCTCATTCGTCCTTTTCGCTACTGATTTTTACGAACTGTTATTAATTTCATCGCTTCACTGCCATTTATTTCCGAATTCTACACATTCTCAACTATCGCACTCTCAGGCGGAAAATCTTTCTCGTTATATACAAATATCAGGTAAAATGGAGTACTCGCAATGCATAAAATGGTTATTATTTAGGCTCTCGTGCGCTCGCTTCTAAGCTTTCTCTCCAAGGAATCGACTCCAGACATCGGAATTATTGAGTTCTTTCGGCAGACACAATATCTAACTTTCTCTATATCCGTGTGCACAAATCAGACAGTTAGCTTCAATAATGAAACAAAAATTGATAAAATTGTATTCCCTAATCGTTTGTGTTTGAGCAGGCCGAGAGATCTATCGCGGTTACATTCAGCTATTGTCAGCCTCAGAACTGAGGAATTCTGTCAATCACATCTTTCTTTGTCTTTCGTTTCATTCACTCTTGTACTCGACTTCCGGTCTGTGCATTAACCTTTGCTATCTCTAATGATATTCGCTCTTGTTGCATTCGACTGGAGAATTATACTAGAGAAGACGCTGATATTGAGTCATTCCGAACACTTTTTTGTTTCTTCTCGTCTCTCCAGCGAGAGGCTTTCTCTCCATTACAACGAGAAAGATGTACTCGCTTGTATCGTTTCTCTACTGATATAGAGCTGTTTCTGTCCATTTCGAAATTGCGCATACTGTATATTGTATATTGTTGTATCTTCATTGTGTCTATTTGTTCAGAATTCTACGCATTCTCTACTACCGTCTCCTCATCGGAAGTTGTACAATATCTGCAACTACTTTCACCAATCAATAACTGGCAAGCATTACCACCATTCTTTCACGCGTCTACTTTCTCCCCTTCTTCAGTGAACGACATCTTGAAATTCCGAGCAATTCACAGGTGCAGAACATCCCTCAATGCAACGGCCTACCTTGCCTGGAATTCCTTGCCCTTCATTGTATGCCTTCGTTTCTTTCTTTTGCATCAGCTATGGAGAAATAATATGGATGCTTTCAAACTCGTTAAAACTTCAGGGACATGCACAGAGAATACGGAGTGCTGATCAAAGTCGGAGTTCTTGGGCCGGAAGTGCAAAGATAGCGTGAGCATTTATACATTACATTATATTACATTTATTCAATAACGAACTATCAATTCAAGACACGATGCTCATCCGATGCAGATTGCGGAGCGATGGAGATTGTTACTTTTAAAAAATCGTGGTACCTTTTCAGAATTCTACGCATTCTCAAGGACTGTATACTCTGATGGAATCAAACAAGACGTTTAATCGCAATAAATAAAAGGCACTCCTTCTAAACATTCACCATTTTACTATTTCCACTCCCCCAGAGAACGATGGTCCTCAAATTCTCTGATCAGTTCGCAAAGGCTGCTTGGGTCTTCCATGCTGGTATTCATCCCTCTTTGTATGCTTTTCCTCGTGTTTTTCCTGTTTTGAACTCTTGTTGATGCCATCTAACTGTCACACATTCAGGAAACCGTGCACTGATAACGCACAATGTGGCAGTCATGCCTGGGTATCCATTGCGGGAGCAAATCTACTCGTGAGCATTATCATATTTATTCACTTCCCAACAATCCATGCAGGACACAATGCAAAGATGACAGGGATTGCGGGGGCAGATGAGATTGTTAAGGTATCGCTCAGTGGACGTTTAGCATTTCAAATTACTTGAGAATTCAGGACGGAGTATCCAAGAAACTAGAGTTGTGAGGACAATTGAGATCGCATTGGTGGTCACGCTGTGCGGTTGAATGAGGAAATCGTGCTAGTGACGAATGCGGCATTTGCCCTAACGATTGAATTGAATAAATATTTTTTCGAAATTCAATGTTTGCTTGTATAAACAAAACGCATTGACATCACACATTACCAATCACCTCGCTGGTGTCAATTAGGGTTGTCTATAGGGAATGCGGAATTCCCCTTCCCTCATTCCTCTATTCCCTTCATTCCGCAATGGGGTCGGCCCTCTCCAATTCGAATGCGGAATACCGCAGAGATGCGGAATGGGGAATGAGAGGGAAAATGACGCGGAATTGCGGAATAAAATTCCGTATAGACAACCCTAATCAGGATACTATTCATTCTCGGGATTCTATCCCCACTTTCATTGTCTATCAATGCCATCGTTCTTCCAATTGTCTCTTCATCATACTGATTCACTCCAAATGTCAATCACTCCTCGATGTCTTCTTTCCTTCAGCGTTTCTCTTAAATGTTGCGATTCTTTTTTCTTATGAACGGGATATGACTCATTTCGAACACTTTTTGTCTCTCTCTTTTCTTTCTTCTCTCCAGCGATAGAGATTCCCCCCATTACAACGAAGTGCCCGCTTCTATTGTTTCTCTTCTGATAAAGATTTCTGTTCATTTCGAAATTGCTCATTCCTTTGTTGCGTTGTACTTATCGTCTCTCACTTTATGAGTTCAGAATTCTACGCATTCTCAATGACCGTTTCTATCGGAAATCGTTCAGCATATTCAACCATTTTCAACAATCAATAAAAGGTACTCCTTCTCATCATTCTCCATCGTACTAATAGGCATGGCTTGACAAGAAATGACTCTCTTCATTCTACACGCTCTCTCGCATCTATGACCGGAGAGACAGTACGCGAATTGAAGAGACAAATTCTTGCGAAGCCATCCCTAGTTACAATTCCCACCTCTCACAAGGGAAGGTTGGAACCTCGATATGGACTTTCCGAATGAGAAATATACCAATCGATAGGCAATCCAAATCTAAGAAAGATGGTGAACTTCATTTTTGGTGAAGAGCCATTTAGTCCGAGATTCTCATTCGGAAAGTCCATATCGATTTTCCAACATTCCCTTGTCAGGGAACTCCAGTGCACTGCTGCCTGGAATGCATTGGTCTATCTGCTGGGATTTACCCCCTAATCGTAAGCAATAAGAGAGATTTAGAAACGCGCGAGCAGAGCCGATCAATTAAGGGTTCCATGTCAAAAGGACGACGATTGCGATTCAAGAACGGATTGCTGGGGCCTTCGTTGCAGGGATTTATCTAATTGTAAGCACGATTACATTTTCAAATCAATAACTAAAATCATTCAGTGCACCCTGCAACAATGATAAAGATTGCGGAGGCATTGGAGATTCTTGAGGTACCATGACGTTTTCTATTTCTAATAAGACTATTTACATATTTAATCATCTGATTTATTTTTCTATTCAGAGATGCTCTTCACTTGAAAATTGTTGGATAGGCATGCCGTTCAATAGCTGCACCTGCAATCCTTGCCAGCGAAGAGTGGATTGAACCAGACAGAATGTTCTGATAAATGAACTCTAATCTCTATTAAATGCGCGTTTGAATGCACACGACCATGAAATAGTAAACATTTTCTTTTCGGCATTCTTCTTCTCATTGTTTCTCCACTATACGCCCTGAAACACCTCGAATGTCAATCACTTCTCTTTGTTTCGGGATTCCTTTTCTTCCCTCGTCGTTTCCTTCTGCCATCCAGCCGAGCTACACTAGAGAACCTACTGACTCATTCCGAACACTTTTTGTCTCTCCCTTCTCTCCAGCTAGAGAGTTTCTGTCCATTGCAGCGGGAGAGACGAGCCCGCTTCAATTTTTTTGTGATGATAAAGAGCTACTTTTTTCTATACATTCCGACATTGCTCATAAATTTTAATCTTCATCGCACTTATGTTGCTTATAATGTGAATGCAATTGTTCAGAATTCTATGCATTCTCAACGACCGTTTCTATCGGGAATTGTTTAGCATCTTCAACTATTTTCATCAATCATTAAATGGTGCGTTTTCTCATCATTCTTCAATGAGTTTTGATACAAATTTGTTTATACTTTACCATTGTGGGTCAATAACAGATGCCTGGGTCTACCGTGCTGGGTTTTGGCCCTCATTGTAAGCATTTCATCGCCTTTTTCAGTTTAGAACTGTTACTAATGCCCAATTCCTCACTCTTCCACCATTTTATGAAGCGATGTTACACGGACTCGGATTGCGGTTCAGTCATGCCTGGGTATTGCTTGCGGGACTAAATCTAATCGTAAGCATTATTACACTTTCAAAATAAAATCACCAACGTAATATCCATTAAGCGCCAAGTGCAATAAGGATGAGCATTGCGGGGGAGGGGGCAGTGGATGTTATTAAGATCTATTATTTATTTATTTTATCACCAATAATTTATTCCGGGAAGAATGTTCAATGGACGGCGACTGTGGCAATTGAGAACTGTGTGAATTCTGTGCAAGAGTTGCGTGTGGGATTGTGAAGAATGCGGAATATTAGCAGACGATTGTTCCTTTGAATAAATATTCTTCGAAATCAATACATTTGACATTTGACATTTAAACAACTTTATCAGCTGGTTATTGGTGGTATCTCAGCTGGGCTGCCATTAAAGTTCTCCATTGATTTCTTTCACGTGCGAGTCGGAGAAATTGCGGTCCGGCTGCTTTGACGAAGTCGTCTCTCCATTTTTTTGCGGGTCTTCCACGGTATCTTCTTCCATGCGGTGTCCATTCGACCATCTTGACTTTGCTTGAAATCAAGACAAGTGCAACAAACCTGACATTACGCATTCCCAACCATCTACATGATGTCAATGTCAATAATTAATCCATCTCGGGAGGCTATTCTCTTTTTCATTGTCTCGACACTGTACGCCCGGATCCTCCACGAGTGTCAATCACTTCTCTTTGTCTTTCCTTTTCTTTCCTGCGTCGTTTCTTTCTGTCATCCAACCGAGCTACACTAGAGAAGACGCTGACTCATTCCAACACTTTTTGTCCTCTTCTTCCTCTCTTCTCTCTTCTCTCCAACTATTTCTGTTTCTCTCCATTGCAACGGAGACACGAGTCCGCTTCTATTTTATGTGCTGATATATCATTTCGAAGTTGATCGTGCCATTTATCTTATCATCTCTAATATTACGTGTACAGAATTCTACGCGTTCTCAAGGACTGTATACTCTGATGGAATCAAACAAGATGTTTAATCGCAATAAATAAAAGGCACTCCTTCTAAACATTCACCATTTTACTATTTCCACTCCCCCAGAGAACGATGGTCCTCAAATTCTCTGATCAGTTCGCAAAGGCTGCTTGGGTCTTGCATGCTGGTATTCATCCCTCATTGTAAGCTTTTCATCGTCCTTTTCCTGTTTTGAACCCTTGTCGATGCCATCTAACTGTCGCAAATTCAGGATACCGTGCACTGATAACGCATAATGTGGCAGACATGCCTGGGTATTCCTTGCTGGAGCAAATCTACTCGTGAGCTTTATCATATTTATTCACTTCCCAACAATCCATGCAGGACACCATGCAAAGATGACAGGGATTGCGGGGGCAGAGGAGATTGTTAAGGTATCGCTCAGTGGACGTTTAGTATTTCAAATTACTTGAGAATTCAGGACGGAGTATCCAAGAAACTAGAGTTGCGAGGACAATGGAGATCGCATTGGTGTATACGCTATGCGGTTGAATGAGGAAATCGTGCTATTGACGAATGCGGCGTTTGCTCTAACGATTGAATTGAATAAATATTTTTTCGAAATTCAATGTTTGCTTGTATAAACAAAACGCATGGACATCATACATTACCAATCACCTCGCTGGTGTCAATCAGGATACTATTAGACCTCGAAATATGAGTCACCGTCTCTTCATTTTGCACACTCTCTCGCCCGGTCTACTGACGATAGAGTGCGGAGAATGAAGATACGATGACTCGTATTTTGAGGTCTAGATACTATTCTTACTCTGGATAGTATTCTCCTTTCAATGTCTATCAATTCCATTGTTCTTCTCATTGTCTCTCCACTGTACACCCTGATACACATCGAAAGACAATCACTTCTCTTTGTTACGTCTTTCCTTTCCTTTCCTCCGTCGTTTCTTTCTGCCATCCAGCCGAGCTACACTAGAGAAGACGCTGAGTCATTCCGAACACTTTTTGTCTCTCCCTTCTCTCCAGCGAGAGAGTTTCTCTCGATTACATCGGCAGAGACGTGCTCTCTTCTATCGTATCTCGACATGATAAAGAACAATTCTGTTCATTTCGAAATTGATCGTGCCATTTATCATTATCATCTCTAATTGTATGTGTTCAGCATTCTACGCATTCTCAAGGACTGTCTACTCTGAGGGAACTCATACAAGATGTCATATCGCAATCAATAAAAGGTACTCCTTCTCGTCATTCTTCGTCTTACTATTAGGGATGGCTTGACAAGAAATGACTTTCTTCCTTCTACACGCTCTCTCGCATCTCTGACCGGAGAGACAGTACGCGAATTGAAGAGACGATTTCTTGCGAAGCCATTCCTACTTACTATTCTCACCTCTCAGGGAACTCCAATGCACTGCTGCCAGGGATGCCTTGGTCTACCTTGCTGGGATTTACCCCTAATTGTAAGCAATAAGACCCATTCAGAAACGCACGAGCAGAGCTAACGCTCAATTAAGGGTTCCATGTCACTATGATTATGATTGCGGTTCAAGAACGGATTGCTGGGGTTTTGGTTGCAGGGATTAATCCAATTGTAAGCATGATTACATTTTCAAATCAATAACTAAAATCATACAGCGCACCATGCAACACTGATAAAGATTGCGGAGGCATTGGAGATTCTTAAGGTACCACGACGTTTTCTATTTCTAGTAAGACTATTTGCATATTTAATCATCTATGTATTTTATTTCTATTCAGAGATGCTCTTCACATGAAAACTGTTGGATAGGCATGCCGTTCAATAGCTGCACCTGCAATCCTTGCCAGCAAAGAGTGGATGGAACCAGACCGAATGTTTGAATAAATGAACTCTAATCTTTATTAAATGCGCTTTTGAATGTACACGACCATGATTGGAAACAGTAAACATTTTCTTTTCGGCATTCATCTTCTCATTGTTTCTTCACTGTACGCCCTGAAACACCTCGAATGTCTATCACTCCTCGTTGTTTCGGGATTCCTTTTCTTCCCTCGTCGTTTCCTTCTTCCATCCAGCCGAGCTACACTAGAGAATCCACTGAGTTATTCCGAACACTTTTTGTCTCTCCCTTCACTCCAGCTAGAGAGTTTCTGTCCATTGCAGCGGGAGAGACGACCTTGCATCGTGTCTCCGTAAATAAAGTTTTTGTTGATTTCGTAATTGCTCACACCTTTAATCTTCACCGCACCTATGTCACTCATTATGCAATTTAACGTGTTCAGAATTCTACGCATTCTCAACGACTATCTACTCGGAAAGGATTCAAGATAACTACTTTCATCGATCAATAAAAGGTATTCATTTTCATCCTTCTCCATCTTACTATTTCCATCCCTCCAGATGGTCCTCAAGTTCACTGATCACTTCAGAATGACTGCTTAGGTCTCAAGCGCTGGTATTCGTCCCTCATTGTAAGCTTTTCATTGTCTTTTTTTCTATTTTGAACTAATATTAATGCCCACTTTCACCATTTCCGCTATTTTAGGAAGCGATGTTATATCGACTAGGATTGCGGTTCAGTCATGTCTGGGTATTCCTCGCGGCACTAACTCTAATCGTGAGTATTATTACAATTCAAATTAAAATCTACGTAATAAAATCTACGTCTATTCAGCGCCAAATGACAAATGGACGATCATTGCGGGGGCTATGGAGGTTCGTTTTGATGCATTTTATGTTTACTTAATTACTATTTATTCAGAGAAGTCTGCTCGACTCATGACGATTGCGGCAAGTAACAATGGAATGGCATGCAGAAAAGCAGATAGTGTTGTTCTTGCAAGAAATGAGTGGATTGCAACAGACGAAATGTTTGGATAAATGAGCTTCAATTTCAACGTTTTTATGAACAAACAAAACGAATATCACTGAAGCCAGTTTCTCTTTGTTTCATCTCGTCATCACTTGAATACACACACTCTGTCAATCACTTCTTGCTTTTTTTTGTCTTTCTTCCAAATGTTGCGATTCTCTTTTCCGATACACTGACTCAACACGCTTCCTCTCTCCCTTCTCACTTGCCGAAAGGATTGTCTCCATTACACCCATCGCTCCTTCTTTTTATCTTATCGTGATCGTGACATTTACTATTCATCGCATTCGTCCATTCCGCTTTCCCTCACTTTTCCTGTTTTTAACCGACCAAATATTCCAGGAACCTACACATTCTCAATGTCCGCTTCTCTTGCGGTATTTATTAAAGTTGTTCAACATTCCATCATGAACAGTAGGTAAGGAATTGGTATTCGATCGAGCCGAATTGGACCAAAATCGACCAAAATCGAAACTTTATCGAACAATCAGTCTAAATAAAATCTTAATCAGAATGTAAGCCGAAGAAATCTCAACTCCGTCGGCGAATTATCGATCAAACTCAACAACAATCTACCCACAGACCTGATGCAATTCATCTGCAACCCGAAAGTATTCCTATTGATGCCATGATGCTATGACTCGGCAATGCGAAAGAGATGCCGACTGTTGCGGGAGCAAGCAATGTAATTGGACAGAGAGAGTGCAAATAGGCCAAGGGCAATTGCATCTGAGGAGTTTCATGTCTCACTGTATCAAACACTGTATCGAGCACGAAATTGTGGAACCTGAGCAGTCAATATTGTGATAAATGTGTTTTTATATTCTCACGCATTTTATCTCACATTATTCCCCGATCATTCCATGACGTGCAATCAAGTTGTCAATCAATCGTCTCTCAGTTGCACGTTGCGTCCCTCCACTAATACACTTAAAAAGTGCCAGCTACACTAGACATGCCCCTGACTCTGCTCGTTTTTCTTCTTTCCTCCTCGTCGACCTCCTTCTCTTTCACTCTCTCTCTAGTGATGGAGTGCAACATTGCAGTAGAATCACCTCTCAACTCATTTATCTTTCGCTTTAACGAATTGAAGCATTAATTTCTCGTGATGTGCAAACTAGCATTCCAGAATCCTACGCATTCTCAACTGCCACTTCTTCTGGTTAAACATCCCCAAGAATGAAGTGAGTTTTAGAAAAAAAAATTTTTGTATTGTAAACTTATTCAGATGAAGCAACTCGACTGTGTACATTCATGATCGCTTTCGAGGTAATGGAACCGCAAAACTGGGGATGAATGAGTGATTCGAGCCACTGCCAAGAAGGTAGAGGTAGAAGGTAATTTTTTTTAAACTTGTGATGGAATCATGCTGTTTCGAATTGCTTATCCTTCTTAGATTACTATTTTAGGCATAAATGCATCGCGTTCATGAGGGGAGAGGCGAACGACCAACAGTGTGGAAGGCTCGAGGGTGGAAGAATAGTTAACATGCCAGTATCCTTTGTGATGGAATTATCCAGTTGAGACCTTTCGAAATGCATATCAATTTTACATTAATATTTCATTTCAGGCTACACGGCAGCGCGTTCAAGATACGAAACGGCGAACGTCCAAAATAGTGTGGAGGGCTCGAGGGTGGACGAATGAAGCAATGGTTCAATCATAATCTGATAAAATTTGCTAGAATCACTCGATAAATAGGTTTATTTCATCACAAATGTTCTTTAAGTGTGATTTTTTTTCATTCGATGGCATTAATTCCATAGAAATCGCTCTTGTCAATCACTTCTCACTGTGCTGTGTTTGTCTTTTCTCTTGATCGATACACGACGCAGCTACACTAGAGCTGACGCTGACTCACTCCGAGCTCTTTTTCTTCCTTCCGTCATTCTCTCTTTCTCTGCTCAAGAGCGAGAAGAAACTCTCCAAGATGTAAAGCTAGTCACAATTATTTCGCATTTTCTTCACTATTTTTTAATCTCCTTACCCTTGTTGCTGGATTTACTATCCCATTTTTTCAGAATTCTACGCATTCTCAGCTTTCTCATGTCAGTGGGATATCGAAATGTCGCAACTAAATCAAATACCGTGAGCATTTTCAACAATAAGTGCGAAAAAATAGTTTGATTGCAGCATCAATTCGCATAGTAATCCAACAAACACTTCGTGAAACACCTGCAATCACGTGTTCAAGTCATTCTTGAACTGGAAGGGACGGTAAGGTTCAGGAGAGTGCAGGAAAGTATTGGTCTCCCATTTCGCAACGCTCTCTCGCCGGTCGTGCTTGAGAGCATAAAGATCGCATCATCAATGATTTTAAAGTAAATTTTCAGGTGACTTACCGAAAACTCTGATACTGCTACCTGAATGATGGCTCTGGCAGCCGCATTGCGCATCCAGTGAACGGTTGTAAAGGCCCTTGCACTTGCCTGCAGTCCATTCAGACAGTGTTCCTTGAATAAAATATGCGATCGACCAGAATTAATAAATAATAATTTTCGAACTTGTTCACTCATTCTAATCGTTGCATCTGTCTCACATCGCATGATTTCTCCGTCTGTCAATCAATTCTCTTTCCTTCTTTTTATCCCCTTTTTTGTGCTTCCGCCATCCAGTCGAGCTCCACTACAGAGGATGATTAATCGCTTTTCTTCTTTTTTCTCTCTCGCATCAGCGTTTCCTTCCGTTACAATCGGAATATCACTGTGTCCGCGTTCTTTTCCCGAAGTGTTCTCTCCCTTTTCCAAGCTTTTCACTAAACTCAGCTCAATCTTCCAGAATTCTACGCATTGTAAGTGGAAAGTCACCAACCAATTCTTATTCCATCGATGACTCGAGGTATGGTAGAAACCCTTTTCATTGCATCAATTCCGGCAGCCCTTTATAATCATGACGATAAGGAGGGCATAATATACGACGCGCGTATTCCCAGGGTAAAGCTGAAAGTAGCGATGATCAGATGAGTAAAATGTGACTTTCAGACCAATCTAAAGAGGAGATGACAAAGAAGGTTCTCGCCTACTGACGTGGCCGAAGAATGCGTGGCTGTAGGTTGCAAGGATGAAGTAAAGACGTTTAATCTACTCGTGTATGCCATGAAGCACATCTTGTAAGACACTGCAAGTGTCCCAATGACTACCGTAACGAAGATATTGGTTCGATAAATGATTGTAGTTGTCCGTGTCTATACCCGTGTCTATACTCCTTTTGCATCGGATGAGGGTAGATCATACTAATCTTTACATCATGGCTGTCAATCAACTCTTCTTTGTCCCCCCGTCCTTCTTTCTCTCCAATCTATACGAAAAGCAAGAGCGAGAGAAGTGACTCATTTCAAGAATTCTTCTTCCTTCCCTCTAGCAAGAGGGTTTCTCTCCATTGCATTGTATATCACTCTTCCACGTTCTTACAAATGTTTCCGCTCTTTATCATGGACTTATTTTGTTTCATTTTATCGACTGTGTCTTATCTCCCAATTCATTTCTTCTTGCCGATTAGTCGTCAGCTTTGTATCTACTCTCCTACTTTTGTCTCTGCTCCTTGCCATTATTGTCTTCATTCGTAACTCTTTCTAAACGATAAATGTATGTTCCTTCAGAATTCTACGTATTCTCGACTACCGCTCTATTGCTGTTGTCGCCTTCAATGGATCGATAATTTGGTGATGAAAATCTTTGTCAGTGTCGAGGTCGCAGAATGTTTCCTGGGAGTGAAGTACTCTACTCGAGAAGACGTTGGCTCAGAATATAAATCGACTGAGGCGTTCACAATCAATTTGATAAATGTTTATTGTATATCTTGGTAGTTTAATCTCTCGATTTTTCCCGTAAATAAATCCAAACGGAATAAATAATGAATGAATGAAAGAAATCGGATATCATAGCTGTCAGTCAGCCCTTTGTTCCTTTGTTCGTTAATTCTCATTGACACTCAATCCTTATCGCAGCTGATCAACTGCTTATCGTCAATTCAACACTTCTTTGATTCATCCTCTTCTTTTTTATTTTGTCTCTCTTCTCAACAGAGCTACACTAGAGAAGATAGTAATTCATTTCGACCACTTTTTTCCTTTCTTCTTATCTACAACCTACCGAGAGGGCGTTTCTGCACTGCAACAAATGCACCCATCTTTTCTCTATTGAATAACATTTCCATGTTTTGATTCGTATGAGAATATAGAATATTGAAACTGTCCATCAACGGGTATGATTCTTTCAAATTCCCCCCTTTGCCTCCTCGATTTGACACGAGCTCGTCATTATTCATCTCCTCTTTCGTCACCGAGTCTTTATCTCACTCTATCCTTTCCTCGTCATTATGATGGTAAAGGTGAAGGTAAAGTTGCACCGTTTGTCTAGGCACTTGCGTCCTGCGGTGAGCCACTGCTAGGCCAGTGAACACAAAAAATCCCTATTCATTCCGGAGGCCTAATCTCTTCTTCGGACCCATTATGATGATCATTGATTAATGCAAAAAGATCATTGATTAATGCAAATTTCAGAATTCTACTCATTCTCGGCTACTGATCCATGCAGATGCAAAAGTTGTTTAATTCATCGTGTATAATCAATAATTGGTGAGCTTCTTATTTTCACTGCTCCGTTCACGGCCTTTACTGCAGATGCAAAGCGCAGATTTGTGACATGTGCGATTACTGCAAAGCGTGCAATCAACGAATTAGAAGACGGTACAACTCTTCTTCTTCGCCTAACTCATCTTCGAGCTACCCTTTAGTTCGAAATCGTCTCATCATTTCACGCACTCTCTCGCCGGTCAGAGAGGCGAGAGAGTGTGCGAAATGAAGAGATGATTACCCATATTTCAACGTAGAACGACGTACATAGATCATGCTCAACCACTGCTTCTGTAGCTATCTCTCTGACGTCATCTTGCAGCTCTCCTTTCAATTCCTTCGATCCCATAATTGACTGAATGCAAATGATTGCGTTTCATTCCAGCTATGTGTACCACTTGCGGAAACGTGCTCATGCGAGTCTTGCTGGGTCAATTAAAAGAAGTTCTGCATCCAGCACTAGTACGATTCGAGTTCGAAGGGAATGTTAATGCTTTGAGGCACGTAAAATGAATATTACTGCACGCTAACTATTTTTGCAGGCGTACTGAACTTACAAATAATAACTTCCCAATAGAACTTGGCAAGGATCTCTAGAAGAATCAAAGTCAACGAGCAGGAGAAGCAATTATTGTGGACTGTAAATAACCAAAATGTGTCGTACTCGATGCGCGTTGGGCTTCAAGAATGTGATAAAATTGTTTTATATTCTTCTTAATTTGCATGTCAGTAGTATTAGTCAAATCAAATCAAATCATTTATTTCCTGTATATGGAAGATCGGCCAGGGATGGTTGGGCTTCTTCTTCTCATTCACGATTAGACGGGGTCAGGAAAGGAAGTCTTCTGCTTCCATAGCTCTCGGTTAAGTGCGTGTCGTTCCGTGAGTCGTAGTCTCCCGATGTCTTCTTTCAAGCTTTCAGCCCATCTCAGCTTCGGTCGCCCCACTGGTCTCTTTGACTTGATGTTATACTTCATCATCCGTTTGCATACATGCTCGTCTGCTCTCCTCTTGACGTGTCCGAACCAGCGCAGTCTTCGCTCTCTGATCTTGTCCTCCAGCTTCGCGCATTTTGTCATCGTGCGGATTGCTTCATTGCTCACTCGATCGCGTAGATTCAGTCCGCAGGCCCATCGTAGCATCTTCA
>LS552006.1:441403-454441 GCA_900490775.1 Pristionchus maxplancki | reverse complement strand
CGATGCGCACAAGGTACAAAATGGTCCAATTTATGTATAGGATTTCTCGAATATTCGGAGATTTTTATTTTGTGTTCAGTACCGTACTAGCACGGCGCTATCGATTGGCCTGATCGCGGAGACGTCTCCCGCGCTCAAAACGGAAATCAAATGGGATGACACGTACGTCGCGAATTGCATGAAGTGGGATGCAACCGTGAAGGGCGGTGAAACTAGCGGACCAAAACCACCGTATTGTGAGTGTTAACAGGAACTAAAACTCTATATTTCAACGTTTTAGTGGATAAATGCGATTCGTCGGAGTGTTATGTTGATATCACAAAGCATCGTGCGGAGGACAAGTACTCGATTGTTACCCGTTGCTTTCACGAGGTCACTTTTTAACTCGGGTTCACTTTTTTAGGCGGTGAATAGGTGACCTGATCAAATGAGAAATCATTTCTGCCGGCGCCAATATCACCTACAGGTCGACGCGTAATAAGAGGGAAATAGTTTTGGGTCGCCTGAATACAATAGGCAGCCCATTTCTCGTCCCTCTGTAGGGAATTAGTGGCGGACAAGTGGAGTGCGAAATAAGTTTCAGAAAATGCTAATATTCCTCGCTAATCTTTTTAGGTGACACAAAACTATTTTTGAGAACATCAGGTGAACAAAACCATTTCTCGAAAAACCATTCCACATGATCAGATGGACTCGACCGGGTCGTTCACCTAATCATGTGAAATTACCTGAAAAAGTGAACCCAATTTTTAACATTTTGATTTGGACCTGCTACTGTGTCGCAAGTACCTAAATCATTCAGCAGCCTGAAACACATGACAAACGTGTATTAGGTGTTTTAACACCCCTAGCAAACTTTACCATTACGAAATGATTCGGAAAAATTTGACCTTCTGGCACCTGGTTCCTCAAGGTCATGCACTCTCTCAGAAGTCCTATTATATTGCTATTGTCCATTGGATTGTAGTTAGAGCGTGAAATATGAGTCGCCGTCTCTTCATTTCACACACTCTCTCACTAGTCGACCGGGCGAGAGATTGTGTGAAATGAAGAGACGGCGACTCGAATTTCGAGCTCTGATTGTAGTCAGGTGTCCATTGCAGGCATCTGTAGCCGACAGGGGTCGACATATGCCGTATAGACCCAGACCATTTAACGGCAATGAACTGAAAATTTTCTGCACGCGTGACAGGATCAGGTCTTCTTTTTTTTTTTAGATATTCCTGGGTATCGATTATTTGCAAAGAAAATTTCTTTTTCAGCCCTTGCAACAGTCTTGAGCGCATGTTCGATCCCGAGGGTGATGCCGGGCAAAAGGTTTTTTTAAAAATATTTAGATACATAAATTTCTAAAATTAAAAAAAAACAATATATAAATAGAGACCGCAAGCTCCGCCCACTTGGTGGGGACGCGCAATCGACTAAAACCTGCGCCGAGGCGGGGCAGTCTTAGTTCTCAATCGTTTTGAACGACCAAGTGATCGTTGGGTAGCTATGACCATCCTCTATAAGTGAGCCGAGACGCATCTTGATCAGACCACTTTGAGTAGGTCAAAAACGACCAAATAGGTGATGGAATAGGTGTTTGGGGCATTTCTAGTATTCGCTCATTGCTGCGCAAAGAATACATGAGTAAAAAGAATATTCCAGGAATTTTAGACATTTTTTCAGATTTTTGTCGTGCTTCCCTGGAGTGCCCCTAAAGCGCGGGGAGAGGGGAGCGAGAGGGCGGGGGGAGGGAGAGAGACACGTGCTAGAGAGGCTCCGCCCCCTTTTCCCTCTCGCCCGATCTCTCCCTCACGCCCGGTGTGCCTTGCGCGCGTGCTTTTCTTAGCATAACTTTTGATAGAGATGAGATATTCACAAACGGTAAAATGTGTGATGTTATTTAAACTCATAGTAACACATCGCGCGCATGAATGTCCCAGTCCACTCATTTCGGCATACCACCTTGCGGTCTCTATATATAAACAAATAAAAACCATTTTTAGAAGCGCGCCGCTGATTTGCTCCTTAGCACCGGCCTCACTGCTGTGGTTTCAGTGGATGCGCAGGGCAAGAGAACCATTGAGCTCAAAAGCCCTCAGGTACTGCAGCCGAGGACTGTAGGATACCGTAATCGGATTAATTACAGGCACCCACAACGAGTACCGTACCCATGACCGTAGCAGCCACTACCGTAATCGTCCCTGACCAACCCACCACCGCTGCTACGGTGGCTCCTGAGGCCGGAGAACCGGCAACCGCGCGGCCGCCCGCCGCGGATCCCAACTCGACACCAGGGTGAGTACGGTAGTACTACAGTCAAAATGACATAATGTGAACCGTTTATGATAAGTTATGATAACTTATCATAAGATTCCATAAAACAGTGATTGCGGAGCGGAGACTGCATTAACCACTCTGAAAATTTGAGAGGAATCATAGTTCGTATGCGCCGTCAAACTGACATTCTTGAAAAATCGAAATTGTTCATGCGTCGCGGTCGCGTGTTGCGTGTTTGATTACCTCGAGTGGGCGGAGCTTATACGAAGATTAGACGGGAATGCCGGGAAAGTGGGATTTGATGTATATCCAAAGTGTGCAACATTGAAATAGTGATAGGAAATGTGTTTCCAGACGATTAGGCACATAAACGGCCAAATTCGCCTAAGCTCCGCCCACTCGAAGTAATCAAACACGCAACGCGCGACCGCGACGCATGAACAATATCGGTTTTTCAAGAATGTCAGTTTGACGGCGCACACGAACTATGATTCCTCTCAAATTTTCAGAGTGATTCATGCAGTCTCCGCTCCGCAATCACTGTTTTATGGAATCTTATGATAAGTTATCATAACTTATCATAAACGGTTCACATTATGTCATTTTGACTGTACCTTAGCCCACACTTACCGTAACCTACAAATTTTCAGATTATCGATCGCTCTCGCTGCGCTTCTCTCGATTCTCCGTCTCATCTGAAGAATCGACAATGATTTCGAAATACCAGTCGTAATGCATGAAATCGAATAAATACAAAAACACTATGATCGTTTGTTAGTCTAAACAAACATCTCGGAGCGACTAAAGAAAAAAATTAGCAATTCCATTTAAGATTTGCATGAAAAAACCTAATTAAATTATTCTCTCCTTTCATCTTCTTTTATTCTAGTCTCTCCTCGTAATATTCGACAATTTTCACGCATGAAGGACCCAAAATATTAGAATATTTTTAGAGAGAATAAAGTGCAGGGAAATTACCCGCTTTCTTTTATTATTTTCACTCCCCTCCTCCCCCTCATTCACCCCTCTTCTCTCGCTCGCGTACGGTCGACTGCTCAGGTTCTCTTCGCTTGCTCGTTTCTACCGTAGTTTTATACGAATTGATCAAGAAAAATTAACTACCGCACCGCCGTATTGTTCAGATTTCGCACCTATTCATTTTAATGCCCAAATATTATCTCAATTCTTCCGAAATCTACCGAATATCTCTCAGATTTCGCATGTCGTCTCTTCATCTTCTCATCGTCCTATCCATCGCTCTTCTTCACTGCGCGCTAGCGGACTGGTACAAAACATGCCAAGGAGGTACTGCGAGCAAAGGGCCGGACGAAATCCAAGAAGTTATCCATGACGTCGACGAACAATTCGGTTAGTGACAGTGTAGTGCCGATAGGATCGTCCCTATTCCTTATTCCTCATTTCCTTTCCTATATGTTGTGACTAAGGATGATACATATGCGGGGGGAAGAGAATGTGATGCCATACACATAAGGGTTCGGTGGAGACGTTGCTTTATTCTCATCCTCACGTTATATACACAGCGATTGCACCACATTCCATAACCCTGGGCAATATCTCTTTCCCCCGCATATGTATCATCCTTAGTCACAACATATAGGAAAGGAAATGAGGAATAAGGAATAGGGACGATCCTATCGGCACTACAGACAGGGATGGCTTCGCAAGAAATCGTATCTTCATTTCGCGTACTCTCGATGAGTTCTAAAACATAGGTTCTACATTATTTGTCACTGACCGTTGAATGTGGTTGCCCTATTGTAGCCCTTTTTCCCGGGAATAGGCACTCCGGACAGAATGGACCTGTGATATAACCGCTGGCCTAGCGTGGCTCCCCGCAGGACGCAAGTGCCTACATTATTCAGCAATCTAATCAATCAACCTTCAGTTCTGGGCTGCGGTGATGCAAAGTGTATGCTGATGCTGGAGCGATATGAGTATGAGGGGCCTAATATGTTTGCAATCACTACCGAATGTGGAGATGATGCAAGTGTTTTTTTTCATCTTCGGAATCCGTAATTTCTCGCCAATGAATCAAAGAGCCTTTTCAGTATGACAATTTGGATGAATACCAGTCCAAAATTGAAATTCATGACTACATGAAGGTCGCCAAGTTTTACTGTGAACCTAATTCTCACATGTAAGATTTTGCAGCAATTACTAATTTCATTTTTCTCGAGAAGATTACCATAATTTACTGCAAAAGATTCGATTCATTACAATCCCAACTAGTGCTATGAGAGTCGTTGACATTAAAAAAAATTTATTTTTTCTATATTTTTTGAGGGCCTGCAATTCGAAGGATGTGATGTTCAACAGTAACGGAGATGATGCTCAAAAGGTCTTTTATAACATCATATATAGGTTACATAACGACATCCCAGTGGTTTTAAGCGCGAGTACATAGTACTAAATACTCGGAAAATGCAATTCTGGTTGCAGCACCGTACTCTCATAGCGCAATCGATCGGCATAATCGCGGAGACTTCTCTCGACGAAAATCAAGTGCCCAAAACGGTTTTCAAATGGGATAATAACTTCGTCCTTAACTGCATACAATGGACTGTAACCATGGAAAATGGTGAAGTGACTAGTGGGCTACTAAACCCGAAAGGTTAGTCAATTTGCTTTGTGCTGGTGCATAAATTTAATTTTTTAAAAATATTTTAGTTGAGAGCTGTGAAGATATCTCTCTGTGCTACGCTACCTTCATAAGAAATTCAGCGAGGGACGAGTACTCGATTGTATCGGGATGCGATTACAAAGTCATATTTTCGAAATATTTGGCTCTCTAAAAAATATTTTCTTGCCTCTCTGACCGGACAGAGAGAGAGAGTGTGTGTGTGGAATAGGGATAGCATCGCAAGAAATCGTCTCTTTATTTCGCGTGCTCACTCTAGGGATGGCTTTTTAAGAAAAATGACCGAGTTGGGATCTTGCGAAAGTGCAGAATGATCCCAATTATTCTTGGTTAAATAGGGAAATAAGATGGGAATATTGCAACGAAGCAAGAATCTTGCTAGAGAACAAGATTCTTGTTTCGAGTCAAGAATCTTGATCGATTTTTCAGCGTTTTTCGTTCTACTTCTGTTTCAATTGAATTTTATCAAAGCAGTTAGTGAACAGTGGACTGGAACTTGGACTGGAAAGTGGACTGAAAAAGTTCACCATTTTCGGGAAAAATTCAATTTTTGGCGGATTATGCATTTTAATATGCCATTTTCCATATCTAATTTGTCATTCGAGCCGATTGGCTGAGCCGCCACGAATGATCTCGCACAGCGTGAAATGATTTTAATTAATATTTTATTTTCTCTCATTCCTTTGCTCAAAAAAACCAATCGGACAAGGTCGTCCGATTGTTTTTTTTGAACAAAGCAAAATGCAAAATGGTCACTTATCCCAATGAGATCTTAATTTCTTTTTTGCGAAGCCATCCCTAGCTCACTTACCGGTAAGAGAGGCGACAGAGCGTGCAGAATGAAGAGAGTCATTTCTTGCTAACATAAGCCATCGCTAGTGTGAGATGACGACTACCCGCATTTCGTGAATTCCATTTCAGGAAAGATCATATTCTAACGATCGCAAGCAAACGCCGCCGTACATATACGGGAACACCTCGGAGTACACATCCGAGACCGAGTCGATTACAATTTTATGCACGCTCGACTGGAACAGGTAAACTTTTGGGATGGGGTCGGTGTAGACAATGCGATTTGTCAGTTGATAGAACAGCAATAGCTAATTTTAACCTTATTGTTTGCTAATTGCTCAATTGCCTTTTTGTAATGGGCTTTGTCAATAATAATTTGTATTTTTGCAGTCCTTGCAACAGTCTTGAGCGCTTGTTCGATCCTGAGGGTGATGCCGGACAAAAGGTTTATAAAAATAATTATTTATTATAATAATATTAATTATTATTATTATTGAAACAAATAAATGAAAATACATAATTAGGTTATTATTCCTAAGGAGCGAGCCGCTACTCTGCTCCGCGCTACTGGTCTCGCTGCTGTGGGTTCAGTGGATGCTCATGGCAAGAGAGCCGTCGAGCTCAGAAGCCCTCATTGTCAGGTACCGTTGCTGAGTACTGTAGCATACGGTACCGGACAGCTCACAGGCCACAACGTGTACCGTACCCACGACCGAAGCTTCCACTACCGTAATCGTCCCTGACCAACCCACCACAGCTGCTGATGCTACGGTGGTCCATGCGACGGGAGAACCGGCAACCGCGCAGCCGCCCGCCGCGGATCCCGACGCGACATCAGGGTGAGTACGGTAGTTATACCGTCACCAATTGTTACCGTATCCAAATTGGTACTATTTCAGATTATCGATCGCTCTCGCTGTGGTTCTCTCGATTCTCCGTCTCATCTGAAGAATCGAGAAAGATTTCGAAAAAAACAGTCGTAATTCGTGAAATTGAATAAACGCTTAAACATTCTGATCGTTTGTTAGTCTGAGCAAATTTTCGCAGCGACAAGAAAAAAATCAGCAATTCCATTTATGATTTGCATGAAAACCCTAATTAAATTATTCAATCTTTTCTTCTTATTTTATTCTCTTCTCTCCTCTCCTCCTCCCCTCATTCATCCCTCGTCTCCTGCTCGCGTACGGTCGACTGCTCAGGTATTATCTCTCTCTTCTCCAATCGTATGCGTTCCTGCGATTTGTTCCCTGTTAAACCGTTCTCTGACGTTGTAGCTGCATTCATAACCTATATTCTCTCCTCCCTTGCTTTTCTTCAATTACGGTCTCAACTGTTATTGTCTAGTACTGAACCCATCAGCATTCCTTGCTTGACCTGTGCCTACAGTCTACCTCCTTCCTATCAGATTTCGCATGTCGTCTCTCCGTCTCCTTATCGTTCTCTCGATCGCTCTTCTTCACTGCGCGCCATCGGACGATTTCAAGTGCGAGATATTGGAAGAAGTGTACAAACACAAGGACCAGAAACAGCCAAGCAGTTCAGCGACAGGTTAATCTATTTTCGTCTTTTCATATCTGCTGCAAATCAGAGAAGCTGGTAGCGTAAAATGGGAAAAAATTCTCCAAATTTCAGTAACTCCATGCACCGGGCGGTGTTACGTGCAGCTCCTTAGAAAAGATGAGGGACCAGATTCAGACAAGTTCCATAGTGTCACTTTCGGTTGCGAGGGCAGTCTAGTACCGGTTAGTTGCTTTTTTTCGTCAATCTGACAATGAGCGGTTTAAGCAGCTTTTTGATTATAGAAACCGCTCTTCGATCTGAGATTCTCATCAATCGTCAAAATTGAAGAAGACATCAATTCTGCAACCTTCTTGTGTGATTTGAACAAGTAAGTTGGAGATTTTAAATGAATATTCAACTCGGATTTTAGAAAATGCCAACTGACCGAATTGTTCAATAGTAACGGCGACGAGGCGCAAAAGGTATTTGTATTTATTTTGAACTAATTGAGTGATAATTAACTTAATTTACAGTTATATAATTACAGCACCGAGTAGCCATTGCGAAACAGATCGGTCTCATCACACAACCTTCTACTGTAGAGGCGGGCAAGGTTGATGTCAAGTGGGACGACGCATATACCATCCACAACTGCATGAAGTGGAGTTACGTGCAGAGGGAAGATGGAACGAAAGAGATACAGCATCCAGTCATCAGTGAGTTTATCATACGGTTGACCGAATATCTAGTGTATGTATGCCTAATTCCTCACCATAACTTAAAATTTGAATACATTCACAGTAGAGTTCGATTTTAAAAAAAATAAAATTGAGTGCGAAACTCAGGCAATTCCAGAATCTGAGTACTGCGGTGAAGACGTTTGCTACATGAAAGTGACCCGAGGAGAAGATAAGAAGATTACGGTGGATGCAGGGTGCCAACAACATCCGGTGGTAAGAATCTGGATTTGGACGGTCCCGAAGAGAGCTCTAAATTCGAGTCCTCTTCATTTGCATACTCTCTCGACCGGACGAGAGAATGCGTGAAATGAAGAGACGGCGACTCGTATTTCGAGCTCTAGTGCAGTACGATTAGAAACTGACTCCTATATGGAAACTGAAAACGTCAACTGATATGATTTTCATCAGGAACTGAAGAATCTGCAAGTGATAAAATGCACAACTATAGCGGAGGAGCGCTCATCGCAGTGTTGGTGTCCGGCAAAGAAAGGGTGAGGAGGAGAGTTCGAAATATCGTCTCTTCATTTCACACACTCTCTCACCAGAGAGGCGAGAGAGCGTGTACAATGAAGAGACGATTACCCGTATTTCGAACTCTAGTAAGTAGGAACTGCTTTACATTCCCGTACCGGAAGGTTGAGAGACAGGGAGATGATTTCCTTTGCATAATGAATCGAACCGCGTTTTTTCCGTTTTTGTCGGGGAATTTGGAGAAATGCCCTAACAATCGCTAATTTCAGTCCCTGCAATACCCTGGCTTTATTCGACCCAAATAGCAAGCCGGACCAGAAGGTTCCCCATCGTTTTTTCATTTAAATACAATTTTTTCATAGAAACGGAACGAATATCTGCGCAAAATCGGCATTCTTTATGTCGTGGAACCGTCGGAAAATGGATTTGGAAACTTCAAATATGACGTGGATTTCGGAAAGACGACTACGGAAGCCACAACGACGACTGTTTCTGGAGGTGATTTTTCATTTTCGAAACTTATTTTCGAAATCAATCTTTCCCCAAACCACATTTAGAATAGGGATGGTTTCGCAAAAAATCGTCTCTACATTTTGCGTGCTCTCTCACCGGTCAGAGAAGCGAGAGAGCGTACAGAATGAAGAGAGGCATTTCTTGCCATGCCATTCCTAATTTAGAGCATTAATCGATTAATAACTTTAAGCGAGTACCGTATCCTCCGCCCCAACCACTCGTCCTCTCATTGAACCGCCCGTGGATGACCCGAACTACATGGAGTTGGAGGGCGCCGCGAGCGGGTGAGAGAATACGGTAATCAGTAGATACCGTAACCATTGATTTTTTAGATTATCGCTGACTTTCGCTGTGCTTCTCTCGATTCTCCGACTCATCTGAAGAACCGCAAATGAGTAGCATATTGCGAATAAACGTACATACCAGATGGTCTTTGGTCTTTCTGTGAAATCACCTTTCGAATAACCTATATTATTTGTATTACGTGCATTTTCCTATTTTTGTTCATTGTGGCTACGCAAATTTCCTTATTACATTTCTCCTCTTTCCCTCCTCCCCTCCTCCCCTCATTCACCCCTCGTCTCCCGCTCGCGTACGGTCGACTGCTCAGGTATTCCTCCTTCTCCTTCAATCTTTTGCGTTTCCTTCCGTACCACCTTATCAACAACCTATTGCTCACGGACGTGGGATCGGTTTTCTAGTCAGTTCAGTATCCCTAACCATATCCCCCACCCAGATATCGCATGTCGTCTCTCCACCTTCTCATCGTCCTCTCCATCGCTCTTCTTCACTGCGCGCAAGCGGATGATCCGAAATGTCGATACGGGCATGAAACGTACTCGGCAACTGGCGTAAAAGGGACTACGCCACCCTTGCAAGGTGATAATCTCGACTAGGACCATGAAATTACTCCCTTCATTTTACGTGCTCTCTCGCCTCTCTGACCGGTGAGAGAACACGCGAAATGAAGAGACGATTTCTTGCGAAGTCATCCCTACTCTCGACTGCTCTCGTAAAGTGAAAATCATAATTCTGCCACCTTGAAGATAAACCTTGCGTTGCCGGCGTGCGGAAGTGCTTATTTGAATTGCGACGAGTGCCACCGGGCTTTGAAGTATCCTACGACTGCCTCTCGCCGGCTAGGAGCGGATCGGTGAATTTCCACGCTGTTTCTAAACGGAAAAAAGCGAATTAGACTCGTCGTGGAGTAGTTTAGTGCAATAATTCAACATTGCAGGCCTCCTTTGATCGGTTCGGGTTCGAAATATCCAATTCGAAACTAAATTTTATCTGCGATGCGAAAAGTGACAGGTGCAGTAGGTATTGACGGTTGAAATCAAAGCTCACTTTACAGTATCTGCAATCTGCCCGAGCTCATGTTCAACACGAACGGTGACGAGGCGCAAAAGGTTGAATATTATTGGGGTACGGTAGGATACTGTAATTACAGTACCGAGTTCAAAAGGCGCGCGACAGTGGCTTCATCGTGCAGTCTACGGATGGAGCGGGGAAGGTATGCTCAAATCGAAGCAATAATTTAAAAAATAATAATATAAAATAATATAATTTAAAATAATGATTTTTAAAAATTTATTATGAATTTTGCAGGTCAGCTTCAAACTCGACGAGCTCATAGACGTGCCAAAGTGCGAGAAGTGGACAGTCAGCTACACGGCAATTGGCGAGGTCGAAAGCGACGGGATTAAGAAAAGCGGTGAGTACCGTAACCTACCGTATCCTACTTTGGCTGCGATATTCAGCCTTTCGTAGCGTATATCTTGTAAAATGTGCTACCGTAACCTACCGTTACCGTATCGTACAATATTCTTGCAGTTGAACGGTGCGACATTGGCATATGCTACACAGTCGTGGAGAAGTCGGACGGGGTCCATGTCGCTTCCGGCTGCTACTCTAACCCAGTGAGAATGATTGAGCAATTGTCAGTAGAATTCGAAATACGGGCAATCGTCTCTTCATTTCACGCACTCTCTCATCGGTCAGAGGGGCTTGATAGTGTGTAAAATGAAGAGACGGTGACTCACAGATCTGTCTGAATCGAGCTACCATGCTCTACAGCTGCTTCGACTAGTATTATAATTATTAATAACATCTCAGATAAATAGATTTAAAAAATAATAATTTAAAAAGTAACCTTCTCTCAGAGAACCACGCAAACTGTCGAGTACGAGGTCGAGCAGGGCACAAATAAGCTGACGGTGTACTGCAAGGCCAACAAAAATAGGTGAGTAAAAAATATAAAAAATAAATAAATCGAATATCATGCGCCTTGAGCGGACAGTTTTAGGCTGTGCCCGCACAGCGCACATTTTCAAGATTAAAATTGTAATAAGCGTAACGACTTATCCTTTCGCGATAATGTATTGAAATTTAGCCCCTGCAACACGTTCGATCGCATGTTTGACCCGAAGGGAGACTCGAAACAACTGGTTTTTAAAAATTTTTTTATTTGTTTTTAAAATTGATACATTTCCCAGGAACGAGCCACAGCCCTCAAAACAAGTACTGGCCTTAAAATGCAGTCATCTGTCGAATTGGGCGTAAAGTCGGTTGACTTCAAATGGGAAAACTGCATGGAGTTGAAGTATGAGCAAACTTTGAATGGAGATAAAAAGAAATTGAAACCACAGAAAAGTGAGTTGACTCTAGTGGTAATAGGACGTTCACAATATCAGAATCCGAGCCATGCTCAACTGGCGTTTGCTACATGACAGTGACTCGTCTGGAGCAAGACAAGAAAATTATAGTGGATACAGGATGCCAGCAGGGTCCGGAGGTGTGTTCTAGTACATCTATGTGCACCCAAAGCCTGCAAAGTCCTTCACGTGCCCGGGCAAATAGGCGAACAACAGAATAATTTTCACTGAATCCCTGAATAAAATGCATTTGGTCGGGGATGAAGGATGATTCAATGCCCGGGAAAGTGCAGGAAGGACCCAAACCCAAACTCAGCTTGCTCTGTAACGAAAGTGTTTTACTCCCACATAACACCACATTTCGAGAAATTTAGCCAACGATTGTACGTCATTTCAGGATCCCACTCTGCCTGCGAAAAAGTGCACAACGATCCTTGAGGAGCTCACATCACACTGTCTGTGCCGTACTCAGAAAAGGTAAGTGTCATCTCCGTCCTCGAAAAGTCCCAAAATATTGTATTTTGTTAGTCCCTGCAATCAGCACCTGAAGTTCTTCGATCCTTCACATTCGAAAAAGAAGGTGTTTCCCTGTTTGTTCATCTTTAAATTTGCAAACTTTATAAGATTCGCATCGAAAATCTGCGCCAAATCGGCATTCTCGTTAACGTCGTGGAAACATCGGAAAATTATGGACTGGGAAGCTTCAAATATGACGAGGATTTCGCCACGACGACTACTGCCGTCCTTGAAGGTTTGGAATGGGCTTGTCTTCGCAAGAAAACGTCTCTTCATTTCACGCACTCTCTCACCGGCCAGAGAGAGTGCGCGTGCCCTAGTGTGATGGTTGTTTGGTAGTAACACTTTTCTGTAATATGTAGCTCAAGACTCACTTAGAGTGCAGTACGACAGCAAATGCGGGCATGAACATTAATTTTAAAACATGAAAAATTGCAATGATTCTCAGGAATCAACGTATCCACCTCTCGGCCTCCCATTGAACCGCCTGAGGACGACCCGAACTACATGGAGTTGGAGGGCGCCGCGAGCGGGTGAGCATACAGTATCCAATACCTTTTGAACCTTGCCGATACCGTAATTAGTAGATACCGTATCCCGGGAAAAAAATATTTATAACAGATTCTCGCTGGCTCTCGCTGTGCTTCTCTCGATTCTCCGACTCATCTGAAGAACAGCAAATGATTATCACGGGTCTCCTGTAAAAATGTAGGAAAATTAGACTCTTTTGCTGCAGAAAATTTTTTTTGGTTTTTGATTTCGCTGAAAGTCTTTTGACTAGGTAAAATGAGGGTGACGAGGACGCCTATCTACTTTGTTTTTCGAAATTTGCATGTTGAAGTGGTTTTTTGACCTACCACTTCAAATGGCTGTATCTCGCTTCTTTTTTGACCTACCGAGTTCTAGTTTTCACAGATCGATTGGTTTA
>LS552006.1:425447-439268 GCA_900490775.1 Pristionchus maxplancki | reverse complement strand
TTGTAGAAAGTGACTAAACCAATCGATCTGTGAAAACTAGAACTCGGTAGGTCAAAAAAGAAGCGAGATACAGCCATTTGAAGTGGTAGGTCAAAAAACCACTTCAACATGCAAATTTCGAAAAACAAAGTAGATAGGCGTCCTCGTCACCCTCATTTTACCTAGTCAAAAGACTTTCAGCGAAATCAAAAACCAAAAATTTTTTTCTGCAGCATTCGTTCCTACACTTTTACAGGAGACCCGTGTTATCCTATTGCGAATAAACATACATACCGGATGATATTTTAATTGCTGATGCATTTGAACTCGTGTGAATTCTTAGAAACAACAATACCCTTGATCTGCCAGCTCCCCAGTTGCCGTTTCGATGTCGGCTCACGAAACTAGTCATGCTGCGACGTCCTCTCACATCCTGTCATAAGAACACAGGCGTTTATCAGAAGGCGCGACAATCCATTGATTGTTTTATTAAAGTTTAACCATAATTTTAAAAAAAACATTAATGATCAGTAATAACATGTCAATCAATCTCCGATGAAGTCACAAGTCTGAACGATGTGTATAATTTTTTCATAGTCACATAGTCACATAGATAAAGGCGATGGGATAAATCAATGGAGTCGCCCGAAGGGGAATGAGCACATTCGAGTAGGCATGAGTGATAAAGTGGGATTGGAAGACGTCTGAAAGAAGTCATTTGGTTTTTCCCCTTTTTTGCACTGGAATGTACAAGGCCAGGCACACAAACGATCGTACCCACTGGCATTGCCCCAATATCAGGGTGTTGGTCGGCGATTTTTCACTTCATTTACGAAACATATGGCCTAGATCGGTTGCATCCAATCTTGAAAAAGATCAAGCCTAGTCTGTATGCCAGTCCCAGTATATCACACTGTTCTTACTACCGTGGTATCTATCACAGTAACAGGTCCCCCACCTCGGCACGTGCACGCTAATACTGTTGTTATAGCTATTGACTTTCATGCTTGCATTTTCAGTGAAGTTACACTATATTACGTAAACGTTATGACATTTTCAGTATCATATAATGTCCCATCCTCGGCCATCTCACGCGCCCGCTTCGTTTCGCCTGATTGACCCTTTCACGGGTGCGGAGGAGATCATGGACTGGGACACTTTCGTGAGAAGAATAGACAGCCAGGACGAGGAAAGGTGAGTATTACTTTCAATATATAGTTTTCTCATTTTTTGTATTTCTACATAATAATTCGTTAAAATCTTAAGCCTCGCCCGTGGCGACCGCTTCGCGCGCGTCTATCCGCATTGCGCCACTGCTGAACCGCTTGCGCGGTCCGCGTGCGTGCCGTGCGGCCACGCGTTCTGCCGCGAGTGCGCGCGAGTAATTTATGATTGTACCATCTGCGAGAAGGACGAATTCCGACCCTACCCCATCACTGCAATCGTCCCACTCTTCGAGGACTCTACTAGCTCTAGAGAGTGCCCCATCTGCCTTCACCCAGCCCCCTCCCAACGGATTGTTCTAACGAAATGCGGTCATATCGTGTGTTTGAGGTGCTCGTTGCAGTTTATCGCATGTCCTTTCTGTTGTACACCTTGTAGGAGTACAGAGAAAACGGTGCTTAATGAACCGGTATATGTAAGGGTTGCTGGACGTAAGTTCGTGTAGATATATTTGTATTGTTTATTATTATTTTTATTTTTATTTTTTATTTGATAAAGCATGTAATAATCTTCGATGATGCATGCACAGACTATAACGTTACATTCAACCGTTAAACGTAACGTTTTCACAAAACGTTAAGGCAAAAGGGTAAAATAAAGCACAGTAACCTCAATCAATCTCCGATGTCGTCACAAGGCTAAACGATGTGTACAATTTGTCCTTAGTCACATAAATGAACACGATGGGATATATCAGTGCATTGACATAACATACATTGACTTTTTGGACATATATTTACAAAATAACCTGTGGCACTCCGCCTATAGCGCCAGAATTAGCGTCTTACTTTAAATACGAATTTTTTCTCATTAGTACTTGAAGCGTCCGATATATCCCGACAAGCATTAATTTGAACATTGTAATATTCAGCCCTGTTAGTTGGGATCTTTGCTTCGAGCGGGCGTAATGTCATTAGAGGGAGGTTAGTCAAACTTTTGAATTAAAATACACAATTATAATTTGGTTCCTTTAGGGCAAATGGCTCGGTCTTTCATATTCCACCTATTTGATCAGAGGTCAAGAGGAATGCTGTCTAAATTAGAATTTATCGACTTGTTTGTGCGAATCTTCCACTTTAAATCTGCGGCATCTAAAGAATATCAAATTAAAGTAGAAAATTTGTGCGCCCGAGAGAAAGAGATTGCTTCTATCTACGCTTATCGGAGCCAATTTCATGATACATATAAGTCAGCGTCAACAATTTATTTTGCCATTCTTGCAATGTTCCCTGTTCTTGAGTGCTATTTAGCCAATTACAACTCTAAGATTTTTTTTACATTTTCACCGCTGTTTATTCTGTCAAAATTAGTCTGTTGAAATCGGCAGAAATTGACAGTTTTTACTGCTGTTTTTTCTGCCAAAAATATTTCACACATTTCCCATCGCAGAATAGTTCTCAATTCCTTTCATTTCTCGTTCGAAACGTATTCGAATTTGTGGAATAATCAAGGGAAAATCATCAAGGGAAAATTGACTGGCTCTCGCACTTTCCCATGGCCCCTCTTTCTCTTATCTACGAGAGGCCATTGCAAGATGGGAGAGTCAGAAGAGTTAGTTTTGAATATGTTTCGAACGAGAAATGAAAGGAATTGAGAACTATTCTGCGATGGGAAATGTGTGAAATATTTTTGGCAGAAAAAACAGCGGTAAAAACTGTCAATTTCTGCCGATTTCAACAGACTAGTTTTAACAGAATAAACAGCGGTGAAAACTGTCAAATATATACCAAGAGTTGTAATTGGCTAAAAACCACTCAAGAACAGGGAACATTGCTAGAATGGCAAAATAAATTGTTGACGCTGACTTATATGATGACATGGACTTTCGAGACGCGCTCAACCCTTCTAATTTTCGACCAGCAATTCTGGGTCTCATTTCGTTTAGAATTGACATTTTACCGGCGTTTCTTGCCGTTGGAAATATTGAAGCTTGTGTAACAATTATGAGAAAGCACATCTATGCTGAGTATTGTTTCGTTGAGATTGCTAATATGAGCGGCATTGCTCTTCCTGATTCTGTTCGAAGTCGCTGCTGTGTCAATAATCGTTATCTGTTTCGCGAAAATGTTTGTGAATACATGCTATCTGATTGATTGTGATAAAGCTATTGCTGTAAGCCTACTGTTGCCATTAAAACGATACATACTTCGATCAAATGCTAACTGTTTCTCGCCTGAATATAGCGTGACTAACCATCTATTGTTTTATAAAAGATTGGACATTATTTTAAACAACACAGGATTAATAGCATCATTTCAATCAATTTCAGATACCGTCACAAGTTTAAACGATGTGTACAAGTTGCCCTCATATATTATATCATCCTTACGGAACAACTATGACTCATCATGGAGAGTCGTCCACATAGTTGTTATCTCATAGCCTATCGTGACAGCTAATTTGTATTGTGCCATCTTGCCAGATAAAAAGATGCATTGTTCCCATTTCTGGATGACGCCTTTGTCGCGTGTCAATAAAATGGCGTAAATTGCATGCATAATGCGCATTCATTGTCCTAGTGCCCAGTGGCGAATCTCCAAGACGATTACATGAGATCGGACCACTCTCTCTTGCATTTGGAAGATACAGAATAGATCGGATGCGCCCAGCATTCAAGAAGAAGTAAACCTTCCGTAATGGTTCGTTTACTTTTTACCCTAATCTTCCTAATAAAATTCAGGCGCTCCTGCACTTTCCCGGACAAATAGGTGATAACGAATCGAGTTTCAGTGATTCCTTTAGGATTTAGAAATAAGATGCATTTTCGTGAGGTTGGTGGTCAGGGATTGAGGATGGTTATGGAGGTATTAGTCGCTGTCCGGGAAAGTTCAGGAGTACCAAAATTCATTATTTATCTCATTTCTTCAAAGTTACAGTTCAATGTCCCATCCTCGGCCAGCCCACGCTCCTACTTCTTTTCGCCTGATTGACCCCTTCACGGGAGCGGAACAGATCATGGACTGGGACACTTTCATGCGAAGAATAGACAGCCAGGACGAGGAGAGGTGAGCCTTTAGATATTCTTGTTCTGCCACATTTTCTTTACCCTCTAATGTAGCTATTAAAAAGGTAAAAAGTAAAGGTATCTTGGCTTTTCCACGCAAGGCGGGCTGTACCGCCCGTGTTAGCAGCTAAGAAGATAGAGTCACGCATTGTTGCTATTTCTGTCAATTGGTAAAATGCTTTCAGTCTCGCGCGCGGCGACCGCTTCTCGCGCGTCTGTCCGCACTGCGGCACTGCTGAACCGCTTGCGCGGTCCGCGTGCATGCCGTGCGGCCACGCGTATTGCCGCGAGTGCGCGCGAGTAATTTATGATTGTACCATCTGCGAGAAGGACGAATTCCGACCATACCCTATCACTGCGATCGTCCCCCTCTTCGAGGACTCTACTACCTCTCGAGGGTGTCCCATCTGCCTTCACCCTGACCCCTCCCGGCGGATCGTTCTAACGAAATGCGGTCATATCGTGTGTTTTAGATGCTCGTTGCAGTTTACTGCATGCCCTTTCTGTCGTATTCCCTTTCGTATGATTGAGAAAACAGTGCTTATTGAACAGGTTTACCCAAGGGTTCGTAAGTTCGAGTAGATATATTTGTATTGTTTAAGCATTTATTATTATTGTTTATTATTAGATATGTAATAACGTTAAACGTAACGTTTACACAAAACGTTAACACAAAAGAGTAAAATAAAGCACAATAACTTCAATCAATCTCAGATGTAGTCACAAGACTGAACGATGTGTATAATTTGTCCTTCGTAACATAGATAAAGATAATCGGATAGATCAGTGGAGTCGCACGGAGTAGACTTCGAAAGTCAACTAAACAACTAGTTGTTTAACAGGGAAATGAACCGCTCTTTCAACGAGAGAGAACTGAGAATGAAGAGAGTGAGAGACGATTTCCTTCTTAAACAACTAGTTGTTTAGTTGACTTTCAAAGTCTAGCACGGAGTGGGATCAGCACATACGAGTAGGCGTGAGAGACGATGAGGGGTTGCAAGACTTCTGAAAGAATCATTGAGTGACACTTGAATACGGTAGTCCGCAAGGGCAGACTTATAATTCGTGAACCTACCCAAACTATGCAGTTTGACAGCCATAGCCGTGAAGAGAATGGCGAACCAGGTGTGGTGGTCGCGATGGCCGGTGTGAGGACCGCCTGTGATTATTGATTCCACCAATTTCCTCTTGTTCCCATAGCCTGGCCGACCCCGATAGACAATAAAATTTCACTTGTGTCCGCCTGAGAAACAATGAAGCGTCTTTTAGAAGACCAAATTACACCGAATCGTGGTAAAGCGCCGATATGATTGGATAAACTACAAATAACTCACACGCCCACCACCCATGAGCCGCTTTTCTATTCTTTTAGTATACATCTGAACAGCACCTCGGCAGTCATTCGAAGGGTATGTCAGTGTATTATGCGGCTTACAAAAATTTGTTAGCAAAAATTACTGAATTGACTCACACGCCCACCACCCGATCAGAATGAGCATAGTACGACAAATAGATTAAGAATAACTATACGCTTTGCATGAACTAATTATCAGTTGTATTATACGACCGATAACTAATTATCGGTAGTATTATTATACATTATACGTTCGAATTAACTCACACGCCCACCACCCTATCAGAATGAGCATCGTCAGACACTCGACGATGGCTGCAATGACGGTGAAGACCTGAATACAATTGAATCATCTTTTCGTCTAAGCTCCGCCCCCTTTCCTCGTGTTTCCACGACTCACTTGAGATAATTTATGCTTTTTCTTTCACGTTTTTGCTTTTCTTTTCTGTATTATTTTCTGTTATTGCAATCTGATCGTCACCCTTGTGAATTACGTTTTTTGTATGATAAAATGAAGTGTCAGTTACAGTTTCCTGCTTTTTTTTCGAAAATATAGCCTAGCCTGAAGCCTTTTAAACATCGTTTTCCACCATGCAATCAACCACTCACAAACATGAATCCAGTACGATCTAGAGTGACACAGATCGACTCTTCCTTCAAGATGGAATCGCAGATCGTTGCAAACTTAAATAAGTTAATAATTATTTATTAGTTAAAATTAAATAAATAAATAACTCACCAGCGTGACAATGAACAGGACTGAGAAAAGGAGAAAAGCGAATGGATGCGTCTTGAACTCGTCCTCTTGGAAGAGAAAGTAGAAGATTGCCCACTGAAATGGAAAATTTTTTTAAAGATTTTTTTAAAGATTTATTTGTTTCTTTTCCGGTCTCTCCCAGGCCTATCTAGTCCCCTTATGAGCGGAATAAGATCATTTCGCGTACTCTCATCAGTCAGAGAAGCGAGAGAGCACGCAAAATGAGGAGAGTCATTTCTGGCCAAGCCATCCTTAATCAAGTCCCCTTATGAGCCCGTTCGTGTAAGAATCGGACAAATTCTGAGGGATCTGGCACAGCTCAAAAATATCAATTTTCTGAAAACCTGTGATCTGGGGTTCTCGAGGGTGCTGATGATCATGGGCATACTCATTTTTCATATTGAGCCTCCGTTGGCTCCAGACGACGTCGCGTGGAAAACGGGTTTTCTTGGATTTCTCCCTCCACAAGATAGCTAAAATTAAAAGAAAATGTTTTCCGGGATAGAATTCGATGCTGATCACGCCTGTCAAGTTTATTTTTCATGAAAATTTTTCATAACTTTGAAAACAGCAACTTTTGATTGAGCCGGGTGCAAGATGCGAGACCTGTATAGATCGGACCGGCGTGAGGAGAGGATTCCAAATATATAATTTGAGCCAAAACAAACATAAAGTTTTTAAATGAGCAGGGAGGAAGTAAACAAGAATGTGAGTGAAATTGCTGTCTCTCTCTTGTTTACGTCTTCCTCTCCTCTCCGCTCTCTCCATTTCGCACGCTCTCTCGTCTGTTTGTGTCAGGGAAGAGGGGAGGGAGGGGAGGATTCGCCTATTTTACTAACATTTCAGCTCACTTCCTCCCTGCTCATTTAAAAACTTTATGTTTGTTTTGGCTCAAATTATATATTTGGAATTCTCTCCTCACGCCGGTCCGATCTATACAGGTCTCGCATCTTGCACCCGGCTCAATCAAAAGTTGCTGTTTTCTAAATTATGAAATTTTTTCATGAAAAATAAACTAGACAGGCGTGATCAGCATCGAATTCTACCCCGGAAAACATTTTCTCTTAATTTTAGCGTTCTTGTGGAGGGAGAAATTCCAGAAAATCCGTTTACGACGTGACGTCTTCTGGAGCCAACGGAGGCTCAATATGAAAAATGAGTATGTCCATCATCATCAGCACCCTCGAGAACCCCAAGACTCGTAGTTTCAGAGAATCGGCCTTTTTGGTCTGTGCCAACCCTTGTCCGATTCTTACACGAACGGGCTCTTATGAGCGGAATAAGATTAATGATAAGATGATAAATGATACGATGGGGTTACTCACTACATACGCGAAGATGATGATGTTGGTAAGAAATTGATAGTCGGTCACGAGAAATATGCAGAAGGTCTGCAAAATTAGCCTCATTTATCCTAGAATCTTTACAATCTGACCTAGAAACAGTCATTAATGTTGCACAACTCGATAAACTAACTAACCTACTCGTTAACCATCTATGGTACCCCGCACTAACATATGTATATTTATGTATATTTATGTTCATTGTATTGTATATTCATGTATATTATTTATATTTTAAATATTATAAATATTTATTAACTAGCCTGTCTCGCGATCAGCCAGTCATTATAGTAGTTGAAGAGGAACTCCCGGATGAACAGCTGCATGTGTATGATTGCTTCCATGCAGAAAAGAGGAGCGAACCACTAAAATATAAAAAAAACTATAAAAAATATATTTATTTTTTATTGTCATAGTCACCACAGAGATGGTTTTCTTCCATTTATGCCCCTATTCCATTAGAAACCAACGTGATAGAAGTTATTCGATCTCGCCGATAAAACTCCGCACGCCGTGTGACCAGAGATACGCAGAGCCGAGATCGTCATCATGATGGGATGAGCGACTGAAATTAATTAATTAAAAAACAATAAATAAAAACAAACAAAAAAACAAAAAAAAACAAAAAAATGCACCTGGCAAATCAGCGCATGTCGTGTCCCTACCGCTGGCTTCTGTACAATTCGTCCAATTGGCGCTATGGTTGACTAGGAACATCTTTAAAAATAAAAGTGTGATTGAAGGAGAAAAAGCGATATGAAAACACGAAAACTGGTTCGAGTGAGGAAAGGCTTGTCGATAATGACTAAACAGCTAGTCATTTAGCATGGAAATGCAGCGCTCTTTTGACGAGAGAATGATAATATTTTCAGACCAAATGGCTTGCTGCTTAGTGATATCCGACACTCTAGGGCGAAAGGAACGCGTCTCTTTCGTTACTGTCCCTTTGTGCCAGAAACTGTCAACATGTGGCCATTCGGGAAGGCGTCTCCCCATTCTGCACGCTCTCTCGTCGGTTAGAGAGAATGACCCGTCCCTCGCCATTCACAACAGTCCCGTGCACAGTTACTAACGACCTCTTTCTTCGTGTTTGGACCGTCTCATCTCTTCTTCTCCCTGTCTTTCTTACTTCTCTGGAAAAACAGATAGATGAAACGAAGAGGGAAACGAATCTCAGAATGTTCATTTGCAACAACTTTATCATCAACAATTACACGATACAGTTAGAACACGGAAGACCAGCAGTTAACAACACAACATCACAAAGGCTGCAGGGTAAACACTTCTTCTTCCATATATGTACGTCCTACAGGAGATGATGTGAAGGTGGACGTTCCATTGCTTTGCTAGGTCTTTCAAAGTGGTCTCGACGATTCCTCGAAATCCACAGGCTACGACGTCGTAGATCATAACGGACTGGAAGGTGTTTATTAGAGCTCGAAATCCGAGTCGCCGTCTCTTCATTTCACGCACTCTCTCACCGATCAGAGAGGCGAAAGAGTGTGGAAAATGAAGAGACGATCACCCTATTTCGAACTCTACAGAAACGGTGTTTATTACAATGTTATTCATCCGCTGTTCTCTAGTTTCGCTTGCGTTTCGGAGTTTTAAATTGCTTTAAATCAATGAATCATACCGGTGTTCTTCGCGAGATTTTTGGAGTAGTTATCGGTCAAATAAATACTTCCGTTGAGAAACGGAGAGTGAGAGTGTATAGGACTCTGAAATGCGACAAATAAGAAAAAAATTGACCAACAGGAATGAGATAAGTCTGCGCGAATACAGCTGTACGAAAAAGGGGAGTAAGTTGAAAGGGAGAGGGGATATGTTATTGAGGATGAAGAGAGGGGATGAGGGAGGGGCTGTGCTCCGTTGGCATGGATACATTATTGAGGATGAAGAGAGGGGATGAGGGAGGGGCTGAGCTCCGTTGGCATGGATACATTATTGAGGATGAAGAGAGGGGATGAGGGAGGGGCTGAGCTCCGTTGGCTTGGATACATTATTGAGGATGAAGAGAGGGGATGAGGGAGGGGCTGAGCTCCGTTGGCTTGGATACATTATTGAGGATGAAGAGAGGGGATGAGGGAGGGGCTGAGCTCCGTTGGCATGGAAACATTATTGAGGATGAAGAGAGGGGATGAGGGAGGGGCTGAGCTCCGTTGGCATGGATACATTATCACATGAGATGAGTTTGTACTACCTCTCTCACTAGTACGAAATGCATTGAGACTGAGCGAGTGGAGGAGAAAAGATGTGTGTTATCAAGGTACAAGGTCGGATGATCACCGACTGGATGAGTACCGCCAATTTTTGGAAAATCATTTTTGAAGCATTGTGAACTTACTGACAAAGTTACACAGCCCTCACAACTGTTTTGGTTCTCATCCAGTCGGTTCTCATTCGACGGTGACCATCCGGCCTAGTGCCAGGGCACATGAGCAGAGTCGGCATGGAAACGCATCGAGATGAAGAGATTGAAGGAAGAGAGACTAGCTACTGATTGAACTGATTGATCCCGAGTTATGCAACCGGTCCTCTCTCTCAACCACTGCTATCAGTAAGATATCTTATTGGTCATAGTGTCGAGTGTAATGCACTCCCATCCAATCTCGTTATGGCGTTGTTATGCTTCAAAACCGCATTCTTATAACACAACCAGTACTACTACTTCTTAGTGAAGTCAACGGCACGTTTACAAAAAAAATCCCACAATGACTTATTTTTTTCTGCAAATGCCATCGATAGTCTACGGTAGAAGATGATTGAATTGGTTAAAATCGAGTCAAAATATCGAAAAAAAAGTAATCGATAGGCGGGGAGGAGAAGTGTACAGATAAGAGAGGAGAGAGCATGTCGAAACGTGGTTCATTATGTGAAGATGGAAGAGATTGAAGCATTTGTAAGAGCTCGTTTTATAGAAGCAATGAAGATTCAACAAGAGGGATGGAGGAATATTCTCGTCTTTCCAGATTGCATTATCTCTCGTCAATCAGAGATGCGAGAGAGCGTGTGAAGTGGAGAGAGTCAGATCATTGCACAATGTAAGTTACTAATACGAAAAGAGAAGTATCTTTATCGACACCCATTTCATTCATACAATGCAGGTGTCACGGATTGTTTTCTTTCGATAGGACAGAATACTGGTTAGTTAGATAGATTGATTCTTTCCATGATTGTTGTGATAGAAAGTCGATACAGGTTTGAGTTTAAAGTGCCGATTACACCTGAAAGAGATGCAGATCATTCTTTAACATAATTGGTAACCGATACTTCTGCACACGAATCCGTAGGCACAGTTCAAGCCGCATGATGAGACGCAGCAAAGAACGTCGAGGAGAACTGGGCAACCTGCACGGAATATTTTGTAAAATTATAATAATTTTTTTAATTAAGTGTATTCATACCTTGAAGCTTCATGCCTTACTTTAAGCATAGACCAGTGAACAAAAATCTAAATCTGCGGCGATATGCCTATCCTGAGTTGACTTCTTGCTCGGAATCTTAATAGTTATGAGATACATTTCAATGTATTCGCCGAAGTTTTCATCCGATTTCGTCATATTCGATGATGAAGCGACGCTGAGAATGTGTAGGATTCTGAAATATACAACTGCGGAGACATAGGGGATTCGTGCAATATGACTGTGATAAACGGGTGAAATAAATGTATCGAAAGCAAAACAAAGGTGAGATAAAGGATGCACTCTGAGACAGAGTAGAGGAGGAAAGATGCAACATCGGGTGTAACAGAGATAAATGAGGAAGGATGTCGCTTCTCTCTTTATCCCCAATGCTCGCGTGATGTATACATCAACGAAGATGAAGAAGAAGAAGAAACGATGGAAGAAGATGAAAAAGTGGGTTGATTGACAGGAGCGAGCCGAATGATTCTAACTATTTCGTGCAATCGTGTGACTGATACCAAGAGTGTAGAAAGAATAGGGAATAGAAGCAGGACAGTGACGATTCTGCACGAAACGACGATCTTCTTCTCAATATGTGGAAGAAGAAGGCAAATAGGATGATTGACAGGAGATAGAAGGAAACAAGATAAGAATGGAAAGAAACAAGATAAGAATTGATCCTGCGTTTAGCTTGTGGGCTATGTGGACCAGAGGAACGAATAAGTGAGACAAGCAGACAATCTTGTGTAATCAAGGAATCAGTGCAGTCCCAACTGTCAGACAAAAGAAGAATCATCGCTGGAAGACAAAGGAAAGATGAGTGACAGTTGGTTGACATGAGGAATTAGATCCTTTATCAAATACATACAACGATTTGGACGATGAAGTTGAATTCATGCAGATTTATGAGATGTCATCACATCGTTCGTCTATTCGATGCATTTAATTGCCGCAGTGATCCGTATAATCCTCAAGGAAGTTTATCACAGATCCGCGCTGTCCTGATCTGCACAATATCCAATGAGAGGTTTCGCGTTTCTTCGTACCTGAATTGATGAACAATCAATAGACAAGACTATTTGAGCACATACTAACACTAGAATGAGGTGCATCCAAGATCCGTTTCGCATCCCCGCATAGAAAGGCGGTCGTTGAGAATGGGTAGAATTCTAAAAAAAATCATTTCAGCAAAAGGCAAAAATCGAGGTGCAATGGAAATATCCAATGAGAAACAAGCGAAACAGCAACAACAGCTAGAGAGAAATGAAGGGTGATGAGGGAACGTTTTTGTTCAATGAAAAAGAAGAAGGATGGATGCTACTCTTGAGGTGACAAACGGAAACAGATTGAGTGATATCTTGACAGGACAATGAAAGAAAGGATGATCGAGTGGTAAATGTCCATGTAATATAAAGCGTTTATTCAACCAATGATATACAGCTCTAATTATGAGATCATTCCGATCGTTTCCGTTATGAAGAAACCAGTACCAATGCTCTGTGCTGTAGCCGCTTGAGCACATGTTACAATCTCGTGTTCTCAATTTCAAATCCCTATCCATTCAATGACTTGATATCCGAGTACGACCTTCTTCCCTGCATCAGAAATACTTATTCCCATCCAACTAATGCAACTGCTCATCACCCGTGCAAATTTCGGGCTCTCTTTCAGTTCCCTAATCCCAAACCAAAATCCTGGTCACTTCAAATTGGGGAACAAAAACAGAGCCAAAAATTTCGTACCTGAAAGACAACGGTTAGCACTGTCATTTTCCACAGAGGAATCCTCGTCAGAGTACGCCTGCAATGGAACAGAATAAGTGACCATCCACTTCCTGTTGATCCGTTACGCACCATCTGAGATGCATACACTTGATAGATTGAAGTTCAAAGATATATGATTGCCGTGACATCGAAGGTCGAGAACGTGTAGGATTCTGGAACAAAATGGAATCAATTGAGCGGATATGAAATAAAATTATTCGAAAAATAAGACAGCCTACAACAAAGAGAGAACCAGATCAAAACATGAAGATAGAGCACAGCGTGTCAGGGAGACAAAATCCTTTGTTCTCCGCGTCCGACCCCCTTTCCATGGTTACTCGAAGACAATTGTTTTGTAAAACCTGTGAAGCATAACCCATATCTTATTGATAACGATAAAAAATGAAAATCTAAAAAAACAGGGCTGTTAATTAATGAGCCGAGGGACACACCTCTTAATTCTAACTGTTTTAATTAATTTTGAATATTGTAAAAGGAAGTTAAGCCTATCTCATTGTGCGACAGAGTGAATCATGCTTGTAAGTCTATAGAAACATCCACACCAATATACTTTTTGGAATGCTAATGGACTGCACTACCGAACGATTAGAGCCGAATTTAAATTTTTTTGACTGTATTCGAGATAAGCATGAAAATAGGGAGTTTTCCCCATTGTTCTCAAAAACGAAATCGTTTTTCAAAAATCGGCTCTAATCTTTCGGTAGTGCAGTCGATGAGCATTCCAAAAAGTATATGAGGCCGTTTGCGAGAGAGTCGAGCAGATCCGACTGGGTCTGGCACAGCTCAAAAAGGTCGATTTCCTGAAACTCCGGGGTTTGGGGTTCTTGAGGGTGCTGATGACGATGGGCATACTCATTTTCCATATAGAGCCTCCGTTGGCTCCAGATGGCGTTACGTCGAAAACAGTTTTTGTGGAATTTCTCAGTTCCCGAAATCGCTAAAATTAAGTGAAAATGTTTCCCGGGGTAG
>LS552006.1:397560-409913 GCA_900490775.1 Pristionchus maxplancki | reverse complement strand
CACCAGCCAGATGGAGGGATTCGATCGAGGAGTATGCGAAGATGCCATATAGTGTCGGACGTTCAACAAGGTCGTCAGTGAACAGAGTGCAGTGGCGACACTGGACAACGCGCGCCCGCGATAGAGAAGACTGGAGGAATTGTGATCCACGCGGCTTCGCCCGCTGAGGATGGATCTACTAAGTAACTAAGTAAGTAAGAATAGTGGCAGAAGATACTCGCAGAAAAAGGATCATTTGTTTTTTATTGGTTGATGTTTAAATCGAATTTGAAGAGTTATCATCGCGAAAATGTGAGAAAATGAAGAATTCTGAAATGTGATCTGTAAATCGGGTGGTGTTTGAGCAAGTAAAAGCAAGTACAGCCTCGTTCAGAACGACAAATGTCCTAAATGTTTCTGTTCAGTGATACCAGTGAAAGAAAAAGCAAGAACTAAGGTCGGGCGCGTTTATGAGACGCTATTAATGCTGTCGATGTAACGGAAACTCTCTCAAGAGAGACAGGAGGACGAAAAAGTGACTGGCATGAGTCAGCGTCTTCTCTAGTGCAGATTGTATGAAAGAAACAAAGAAGAATGAGAGAATAATGATAAGGTGTAAGTGATTGACAGCGATTTATTGAAAGGAGGTGTCGTTGACACGAATGATACACTTTATTCAATGACATTTGCCGCGATTTTTGCACGCTGTAACACTGTTTGTCCATCCGAGAATTGCAGCTCCACGATCACCGATTGGCACACGAGAAAGAAATCTGTTCCCTGGTCTTCTCATCAATCCATGGAATGATGGAACATATGCCATTCTCACATGTCCTGGTGACCTGAATGACACTAGAAAACTATTGCGGTCTCTTCATTTCACATGCTTTCTCGCACCGTCTGATCGGCTAGAGCATTGCGGAATGAGATGAAAAGAATACCATGAGGTCTTGGCGCTATGTGGTGAAGTCGAAGATATCATCGCTTGTTGCCGAGCATCCCCATTTTCTCCCGATTGTTAATTTGAGAATGATTCCTATAATCGAGAGCATTCGTAGTATCATTATAATTGCCGCATACCTTCGTTAATCTGAAGAATTGAAAGTCACATAACTCCTATTACTGAAGGGTTTGCTGAGAATGCGTAGGAATCTGCAACAGTTTGACTAATTAGGAAGTTTTCATTCATTATAAGGGATAAAAAAGGGATAGAGAGCAAAGAAAATGACAAACAAAAGTGAAGAATGCGCAGATAAGATTTTTTGATCTGAGCACGTTCATTGTAGAGAACATCGAAAACTGCCGTTGCAAACTCGCTAAAAAGAGAAAGAATAAGAAAAACGTCCGGAATGAGCCAGCATCTTCTCTAGTGTAGCTTGCATGGTGTATAGAAGAAAAAGGCGGAGAGGAGGAAGAATAAAGAAACAAAGAAGCAAAGACAGACGTGATTGACACTAGGATGGCTTTGCAAGAAATGGTCTCTTCATTTGACATACTCTCTTAGCAGCCATAAATGCGAGACATTTCTTGACAAGCCATCCGTTATTGATACGAGCGGGTACAATTCATACAATTTGTGTAAAGAGATCACTGATATGGAACTTTTATTTCAAGTTGTTGATAATTAAAACAAATGGCAGTGTGCATAAATATAATATTTATCAGACAGAAGATTTTTGAGAACTTGTGTAGATGGTTGTGTTGATCGTTTTTCCGATGGTTTGACATGATTCAGTGAACGTCCAGGGACGTTATGCAGAACTTCTTCTTACATTCTTCCTTCGGCAAATTTAATCTTAGTCCTGGAACTGTTTAAATGAGGAGTCCTGGAACTGTTTAAATGATACGTGTTATCAGATTACAAGCTAAAATTACCTCGCCCTCTCCACGATCTTATCAGCCGTTTTTCGCACCATATTATCATGATTCAGTTGATGTCATCCAAAAAAGTCAGATTAGTAATACTTGAGTATTGACTGATTCGACAACAACTTGGTATTCCGCGAGCGATAAAAGTGAAAGAGAATGTGTAGAAATCTGAAATTCGCTTCATCACATGGGACAAAATAAAAGGAAAATGAGAAAGCTCGAGAATATTCAATGAGAAGGCGAGAAGATCGCACGCGTTGTATTGAAGAGTGTGACGCTCCCAACAAAAGACAAATGAGTGCAGAATAGACAAAAAGTACGGGGCCGAGTCAGCTTCTTCTCTAGTGTAGCTGGCTTAACGTAGAGTAAACGATCGAGAAGAAACAAACAAAGAGGAATGTGATTGACAGACAAAAAAGATGAAGGCGGATAAGATCAACGATTGACAGCTCAGTAATGCTGTGGAAAAAGTCAAGGGAGATTTTCTCCCTGGGTGGAAAAAGTCGACAAGGAGAAAAGGAGAAATTCAAAATTTTGAATTGGCGCCTTTTCAATATCTCGGTTCTCCTTGGAGCTAGCGACTTGAAAATTTGATAGATGGGTTTTCCACCCCACAGAACCCTATAAACCAAGTTTCAAGTCGCTAGCTTTACAGGGAACCGAGATACCGAAAAGGCACCAATTCAAAATTTTGAATTTCTCCTTGTCGACTTTTTCCACTCGATTTTCTCCTTTTCTCTTTTCTCCCCCCACTTTTTCCACAGCATCAGACAAAGGAGGCCATGATTGTCGTGTACAGCAGAGAGATCAGAGCATGACGTCGTCATGATGTCACAGCATGAGAGCACAGTCGAGTAAAAACTGTTTATTCAATATTCATGAAATATTGACTCTCCGCTGAGTGGTTCGCAAGAATGGTGTTCCCAGTAGATAACAGTCTCGTGCTTCAGCGTAATATATCCTTGATTGTCTTCATATTCTCTCAGTCGTCATTGTGATCGCAGCCTCGTTGAAGCTCCTTGATAAGCGTACTTGAAAAGATCAAATGTATTGCGTCTATACTGTATTAAAATCGTTCATCTCACCACTGCATATGTGAAAAAAGAGGTATCCATCCATTAAATTGTTCGGGATATCAACCCATTTACTATATTGAATCGATTGTGCTAGAACGCCTTGATGTGAGCTACGAGAAATGGGCAGCACTATGCCGAATACTGCAACTCACCGAATATTGTCTAGATCAGAAATGTCGATTTTTCAGAATTGGAAGTGATTGAGAATGTGTAGAATCCTGAAATGACTTCGATTGAAACCCCGAGAAACAACTCTGAGGCAGGAATACAAGGTGACCACCCTGAATCGACAAAGGAACAGAACGAGGTGCATTGTAACGCATTCAAACGCGAATGACTCTCGCTTGAGAGAAGGAAGGCGAAAAAGGGACTGGAATGAATCAGTGACTTCTCTAGTGTAGCTCGTTTGGTGCTTTGCTTCCAGAGGAGAAGTAGAGAACAAAGAGGGAGGTGATTGACAGCAATGGTATACGGGTCTAAAACAAATAACTTTATCACACAATTGACAATACATTCAATGAAGAACACAGTCCATACGCTGCTCTGTAACTATTTTTGTTTCCTTGTTCTTGTGTTCTACTCATTCTCTAGTCGATGAGGCCTGAACATTAACTTCAGCGCAAGCGTAGAGCTCATCCTCCCCGTCCTATCATTTTTCCACTTAACGCACCTGTCTTCAGTTACAATATCTGTTGTAAAACGATTCCCCTTGGTACTGAATACTTTATCTTCATAGCATTGGGTTTACATACCAGATGAATATTAATATGTCAAGAATTCCAATATGGGGCACACACAGAAACAATATTCATCGTTCCCTCTTTCATTCCCTATCTCAATGATTCATGTGCTTTGGAAGCGCACAATATTCGTGTTAGTTGGTTGTTCAGTTGTTTAGGCTGCTGCATTGGTTGTCTTGTCTGCATGTTTCTTTGAAGCATTCTAATGAAAGTAATGTCTTCTCGTGAGCGTCTTCGATATCTTCGAATACTACCGCATCTTGAAGTCACCATTGCTCTTGTTCAAGGACATTATGATTTCTGCAATGATCAGCCGCGCAAATTATTAGAAAATAACGAACTCACTGTAGGAACTTTCTTGAAATGTTCGCAGATCTATTGAAGAAGAAGCTTCTGAGAAGGTGTAGGATTCTGAAATGATCTCCATTTGTCAGAAACGAGACTTATATGGAGCATTTAATGTGGAATGCAGGCGAAATCGGATGCAAAGTTGCATAGAATGGAGAATAAAAGTGATGCCGAAATGGAAAGAAGCACGCTCATACACATCGGATGACTAATCCGCAGAGAGAGGAGAATGAAAGATACGATTCGCTAAGATACGATTCGCTGGTAAGGAAATCAGCGTATCGAAGTAACAATTCATTGACATCAAAGAGTTGGCTTTCACTTCATGTCAGTCAACAATGTTTGTGGTAATGCATAAATCAAGCACAACAATATCAGAGGAAGAAAAGGTTTATTCAAACACCGATTTCGAATGTCATTCATCCGTCTGCGCCCTTGATAATTGATCATCCATTGCAAGGGTACCTGGATATGAATTTGCCTCCAGAGCCCCTGCTAAAAGTGATGTGTAGTTGAGCCATTACGCTCTCAATATTCTCTTTGCGACATCGCAAAAACAGTTTGCATTTCCAAGAAGCATTCTGAACTTTTTTTGATAAGTTACAGCGATATAAAGCTTTACTCACATGTTACTTGCAAAAAAATCACAGTCGAAAGAAGGACTCTGTGAGAATGTGTAAAATTCTGAAAATGTCAACATTAGAAATCGTTAACGATACGATGAAAAGGAAGATGAAAACGAACAGGATTGATTGTCTTGCGGTGTACGGAGCTGACAATGGGTTGACTAATCGAAATGAGAAGAGGATGGAAGATATCAATGCACAATTTCGGCGATGCAGAGATAAGAATGACATTTCGAAAAAAGCAGTGAATTGGGAACGCACGGTGCTACAACAATGTACTTCATCATGGCGAAAAAATGAGAAATCTAGATATTCTTTTCTGAATTTTCAAATCAAGGAAACACAAAGGAAGAAGAGGAAGGATTAACATGAATGAGATTGGAATGTGTCAGAAGAATGTGGAATGCGAATGGAGAGAAAGAGGAAACTGGAAAAATGAATCATCAATGGATAGAGAAGAGCGAAAATTTGACATTTGTATTCTGCACTTGTAAACAAACGATGAATTCCGCCGCATTTAACAAGTGTTTATTCAATCAATTAAAGGCCTGAGCACAACGGCACTTTCCGTACGTGATTGTCATTCGATTTCCGTCGCGAAGGCAATGTAGACGAAATGAATACCGGATGTTCGTCACAGTTATGCGATCCTGCAATTAATTTTATTGCATATTTTTCCACTACACGTTTTCACTCTTGCAAGCCGTCTAAGTGCACGAAAGTACTCACTTATCTTTGTTTCTTTTCAGTGACAGACATCCTGAAGTCATCCGCATGAAGGGTTAACGAAAAAGACGATTGCATGAGGCGCATTTGCAAGGCATCGGTGGCTCCTCTCTGCAACCGCGAAGAGATTATCATTATTAAGGATGGCTTCGCAATCAGTGACTCTCTTCATTCTGCACGCTCTCTCGCCCGGTCAACAAAGAGAAAGTATGGAGAAGGAAGAGACGATTTCTTGGTAAGCCATCCCTACTCATTACTTAATGATTAGAAATTACTGACTTTCATTTTCAGTGTGAAGGCGAGAATGGGCAATGCACTTCATGTTGTCGCAGTTTTGAGAGTACTGACTGACACTGAAATCGAAAATATTGAAATTGCTGCTTCAGGTCGGAGAGAAACGGAGAAATACTCACGTAATGTCTATAAATATATAAATTGTATCCGTTTTAGCGATAAATCAAGTACTGAGAATGCGTAGAATTCTGAAATATTGAAGTTTTTATAATTAGGTTCGTTGAATAATCGGGGAAGAGAAGTGATTGGGAAACGAAAGAATGTGCAGAGTGAAGAGACAAGAAGAGAAAGAAAGAAGAAGTGTAGCTCTTCGCGTGATGGACAAAAACCTCTCGCAATGCGTCTCTCTAGTGTACTAAATGTTTGGAGAAAGAGGATAGAAAGCTAGAATCGCAATAATGTGGTGATTGACACTCGGAATTATCTCTATTTTCTACCAAGAGATAAGGAAGGAAAAGCCTGCCGGGAATGAATCAGCTCTAGTGTAGCAGACAGAGCGAAGTGAAGAAGAATGGAAGAGGGATTGCAGATGGAAAAGCGCATGATTGGCAATGTTAAACCCAATGATGAGTGTGATTCATTACAACAAACAAGTAATAATGACAACACTCTTTATCAGTATGGTAATGCAATCAAATCAAGAAAGAATGTGAGAAAATAACCAACATATCATGTACAGCATCGTTCTAACCGAACCTTTCGATGGTCAATTGGCCTGAAACATTGCGATCAGCACGTCCTTTCAAATATCTTTAAACCTTTCTACACTGCCTTTTATCATTGATTCCGCAATCAGTTCTCGAGATCTATTCAATGGCGCCCGTGTACATCTCCCATTTGCAAGATTCGGTTAAATTCGTCGCTTTTTATTTTCTGGAATGGAATATCTAAGCAGGTGACTGATCTCTGACTGACCTTGTTCTTAGTTCAGCTTATTGATGATTATGAGCACATGGTGTCGTATCGAAACAAGGATAGTCGTTGATTGAGAATGCGTAGAATTCTGAAACAATGAGATCAAAATTGTGAACGTGTAGTGGAAAAGAATTGTTAGAGAATGCTCGAGTGAAAGGAGAACGCAATGTGGTGTGTTGCGGTGAGACTCTCTCTGTGTAAAGAGAGTTTCTCCGCATTAAGAAGAGAGAGAATGTAGAAAGACATGGAAGGAACTACGAATGAAAAAGTTGGGCGTCTCCCAAGAGAGAGAAGTGGAGAAAGAAGATGAAAAAGTGTTCGACAAACATGATTCCCCAGTGCAGCTCGCAAATGCATTGAACGAAGTAAGGAGCAAACTGAAATGTGAAAAAAAAGAAACGAAGGATAATCTGATTTCACTGTACGGTTTTGACAGTGATACGCAACGTCAATAAAAACCAGGTTTATTGAAGGAAAATTTGGCAAATATCGGTATCCATCAGTGGTCATCAGTAGCCAGGTCCTTCTTGCGACTCCTTTCATTATGCTTGTCCCGCGTTCTGTCAATCTTTAGTTCGCTCATTCAGGGAAGGTCATGAGAACGTTCGAGAGTTCAGAACACGGAAATGTTGAGTGTTTGACTCTCACAAAACTCGCAGAATTCGAAGTTCCTTAACATTCTCAATAAGGCACCCGGACGTTTTCACACCTACTATTTGCTTTCGAATTGTTGAATTAAATCATTAAGAATGCAATCAAATCGTTGAGAATGCGTAGAATTCTGAAAATGCATTTTAACATGGAGAACGAGCGACATTGAGAAGAAGATGGATTCTCGATGATTGTATAGAGGTGTATCAAACAGATATTGGAATGGCTAATCGTTGAGTTGGAAAGAAAGAAAAGATGCAATAGTGGCTATCGCTTCTCTGATCGATAGCTCCGCGTTTCTACTTGATTGACATAAAGTTGACGAGAAACGCGCAACAATGAGGTGGTTGATTGTCACCATCGGAAATGTGTCCATGTCATGTATCTTCGCATCCAACAAATAATCGCAAAAGTTTTTATTAGTCCATACAAATGATATCGTTCTCCGCGACGTAATTCAAACAGAACCTCTCGAAGGACGGGTAGCCTGAAATGTTGGCGATCAAATAAGCCTCAATCAGTCTTTCAAGTCCCAACCAACATCATACATTCACCATTCAGCATTTTGGCACTGATCAATTGTGTCTATGCAGCTCTCACATGATCATTTAAGATTCTTCAATTTTATTCCTGAATTGGAAGATATTAGATCTAAGGAGGTACTCAACTCTGATATTGCTTACCGTATTCTTAGTTGAGTTTGTTCAATGTAGATTATGAAGTTTCGTCTGTGTATTTAAGATAATGAACACAATGAAAACGAAGAAAGTCGTTGATTGAGAATGCGTAGAATTCTGGAATATTGAAGTTCTATGAAATAGGAAATAAAGCGAATACATTGTAATTGTCAGTGTCGTTTAATTAATAGACAACGGAGAAAGAGAAAAGTTTTATGTATGATTAAGAAACGCGAGCATGTGCAGAATGAAGAGACAAATTGAGAAAGAAAGAAGAAATAAAGATAGAAAGCTGTCCGCATGATGGACAAAAACCTCTCGCAAGAGAGACGAAAAGACGAAAAAAAACGTTGGCATTGCGTCTCTCTAGTGTACCAAATGTTTGGGAAGAGGAAAGGAGGCTAGAATAGCAACATTATGAGTGGTGATTGGCACTCGGATCTCTCTATCTCCGCCAAGAGATAAGGAAGGAAAAGCCTGCCGGGAATGAATCAGCAATAGTGTAGCAGAAAGGTCTTAGCAATTGGAGAAAGAAAGAGCAACAGATGCTTGATTGACACTTCTATGCCCCACGATGACAACGATTCATTTCAACAACACAAACAAACAATAATGAAATTGTTGTTTATCGGTATGCTCTTTCAAACAGAAATCTGGAGAAGAAAGTGTGATGTTGTAAAATCATCCAACAAATCATACACAGCATCGTCCTTATCGAACCTATCGAAGTTCATTTGGTCTGAAGCAATTACGATTAGCAAGACCTTTGCCTTCATACAAGGGATGACTTCGCAAGAAATCGTCTCTTCATTTCACGTCTCTCACCGGTTAGAGAGGTGAGATAGCGTGCAGAATGAAAAAAAGACATTTCTTGCCAAACCATCCCAACTTCGTACCTGCGCTTGACACCAATACCACAGTCTGTCCTCGACATGTATGCAATTAAGCCCGTGTACATCTCCCATTTGCAAGATTCGCTTTAGTTCGTCGCTTTTTTAATATTCTCAAAAGGAAAATCATGAGTGGAGCAACCCAACGCATTCCTGGCCACTCTTTCGAAATACTCACCATTGTTCCGTTGATTGAATATTATGAATAATTTATGTGGAATGGAAACGATGAAAGTCGTTGATTGAGAATGTGTAGAATTCTGTCATGGTGAGATAAGAATGACAGCAGAAAAAATGCAGCATGTAATTATTACGAAAAAAATGAACAGATAGTGGAAAAGAATTATTAGAGAAAAGATTGCTTAAGTGTAAGGGAACGCAACGTGGTGTGTTGCGGTGAAAGAGAGAGTTTCTCCGCACAGAGAGAGATGAAAAGAATTGCGATTGAAAAAAGTTGGGCGTCTCTCTAGAGAAAAGGGAGAAAGAAGATGAAAAAGTGTTCGGCAAACATCATTCCCCTCTCGAGTGGAGCTAGAAAATGCATTGAGCGAGCGAGGAAAGACGAGATTAGAAAAAGAAACGAAGGAACAAAGTGTCATTTCTTGTGAAGCCGTCCCTACGTAAGACGTGATTGACAGTTGCAGCTAAAAAATGATTCATCACACATTTATTCATTATTTCAAGTATAATTTCTCTTGATAGAGAAAGATTCCTCATCAATACTGTCGTGGCGAAACAAGTGCAACTCTGAGAGTGCTGCGATTGCATCGGAGCCGACTCTCATACTCGAGAATCTCATAACGATCGATATCTCTCCACTTCGACATGAAATCTTTTGAAATGGCAAATTGTGAAGACTTTCATATACTATTCCGGTTGTCCCTGAAATGAATAGCTGAATCACGTTAATAATTGAGAATCCTCACCGATATTCAATTACGAGCCCATTAATCAGTGATATTCAACGAAATAAAATCGATTGAGAACATGTAGAGTTCTGCATGAAGAATCTTTTAATTTTTAAAAATGCTTTGCAAAATCGGATCGCATAGAATGACGAGAGAGAGAGGGACTAAGACAAAAAAAGAGAATAACAAGGATTTCACAAAGAATTGACGTGTCTCTCAATTCGAGAACGGAACGAAAGAGAGAAGGAAGAGTGAAGCATCACTTGGCTTGCGGAGAAGCTCTCTCGCAAGAGGGAATCGAAGAAAGGGAGAGAAAGGGAAGATGAGAAAACGTTTCAATGAGTGCGCCCCTTATCTCCTCTGTTATCGCTTCAGACACAACAATGGAAAGATGACAAAGACGTGTGACATCTGTGACTGAAGCGTCATCTATCCACCAAAAATGTGTAGTGAACGATAACAATGTACGATATAAATCATAAAACTTTATTCAATTCTGCATCTAGTACAGTTGGCTTGATCTGCCCTTTTCCGACGCATTCTCGTGCGCTCGAAAATTGCGAAAACGCATGTGTCATCACCGAATTGTCTTCACTAACTCACAGTTCGGAATGCGAGGAGCCACTGTAAAAAATTGTATACCGGGGCATTGAATCGAACTCCGAGTCGCCGTCTCTTCATTTCACACACTCTCTCGCCCGGTCGACTGACGAAAGAGCACGGGGAATGAAGAGACTGCGACTAATATTTCGAGCTCTAATCTTCATCACTTACCTTACGTCTTTTTGTCAGACGCCAATCTTTCTTTGTTTGAGGAGATCTTCTTGCCAAGTAGTGAATAAAATATCTAGATGAATCCTTCGTTGAGAATGCGTAGAATTCTGGAGTGCATTTAGGTCCACTGAGCACTTTTCATAATAAAATCATTCCGCGAAATCACAAAATCACGAAAAAGAATTGGTCGATAGTGAGAAAGAGGGGAATGCAACATTGAGACGCTATCTCTCTAGAGAGAAGAGAAAGAAGGGGGAAGAGAAAGAAAGAAAAAACGCTCGGAATGAGTCAGTGGCTTCTCTAGTGAAGCAGGTCTGGCAGAAAGAGATAAAAAGAGTGAAAGATTACAGCAACAAAGAATTTTTTTCTTTAACATTGCGACATGCATATATTTAAAAACATTTACTCCAGTACTTTATGGCAAAGACACAGCACATTCTTCGCACTTGTAAGATATTCTTCCAAGCAATGGAACCCTGCTTGGCCGCGTGCTCAATTCGATCCACTTCACTTCGAATGTATCACGTAAATGACGATTCTGGGCGAAAGTTGAGTGAGAAGAATGACGAATACTAGAGCATGGATACGAGATTAGGTGCAGCCCTGAATTGAATGATAATTATTTATTCATTTTTTATTTGACCATCTTCCGAGAATATCTTCATGTATTAGTACCATCATAATGGTTCCCACACCTCTAGAATTTGGTGGCGTAATTTGGCGTTCCGTTTATTCCAAATAAAAAAATTCTGATTTCCGAAATGAAAATACGGCTCGTAATAAAGTCATGTACACACATTCGATCGATTGACAATAATGTATATTGAATGATTCCTCAGAAGAAAGTGGTGGATGAGAATGTGTAGAATTCTGCAAGGATCAAATAACATTGCAGAAAATCAAGAAGCAGTTAATGAAACATGAAGCAAGAGGGATGACATGGAAGAGACAATCGAAGGAGAACTGACTCTCCTTCGCATTCGAGAGAATCTCTCTCGCAAGAGAAAAGAAGGACGGAAGGACGAAGAAAAAGGCTCTCGGAATGAGTCAGCTCTAGTGTAGCATTGCCGAAGCATCACAGAAGAAATGGAAAAGAAGTGATTGACAGAACTGATAATGAGACACCCGATAGTAGGGATGGCTTGCCAAAAACGACTCTCTTCAGTCTGCACGCTCTCTAGCCTCTCTGACCGGAAGAGAACACGCGAAGTGAAGAAACGATTTCTAGCACTGCCATATCTATCCCATAGCGATTAAACGTCACAAGCCAAAACACTTGGCAATTAGACAGGTGTATAATAAATATTTAAATATTTATCCAAAATGACAAATTCGGACGACGACGTATGAACGACAGCAACGCTACATCAAGAAATGCACAGCCTCTCGGATCAGATTGTGAAAGTCGTGCAGTAGCTCCAAATTGAACCGAACGATACTGGAATGATGTTATGATTCATGGATGTTCATCGTCTACAATCGCACCTGGTGACAGAATCTGCTGCGGGGTGTTACAATTCAATTTTGTTGGATACGCATATTTCATCGCTGGAGATGGATCTGATAGGAGAAGGTGTTATAAAAATACGTGAAAATGAGTCGGTGATTGGCGATTCTCGATGTAAATACTGTTCGAAAATACTATTCCGGGGTGGAGTAAAGGCAAAAAATGGTGTATAATGAAACTTACTGTGGAAGTTTTGAGAAGTCTGATTGGAGTAGGTGTTATTAATATCCGTATCCTTTGGTCTGCCACATGCAGCAGTTGTTTTCCAGACTGCTTGCACTGTTTCATCAAAAGTGAAGATAAACGTGGAGATTTTCATCGAATAATGGCTACATCGGACAGTTTCCGCAAGATATCGCGGTAGGTGAGAATG
>LS552006.1:359245-384560 GCA_900490775.1 Pristionchus maxplancki | reverse complement strand
CGCTCCCCTCTCCCCGCGCTTCTTTGCGCATCTTGCACAAATCAGGGAAAATAGCTATCATTCTAATTTCTTTTGTAAAATTCCTCATAAATTCCAATTTGTCAGTATCCCGTGGCCCATTGTGATCCGATCACTGGAAGGCTTCTAAACGCCTATTCTGCTCCTTTCATTATCGATTTTGACCTACTCAAAGTTGTCATATCAAAATGGGCCACGAGCCCTTTGTGAAGGCTCTTGATAGCTACCGAAAGCGCTTTAGCTTGTTCGATTTGATCAAGTATTCGAATTGTGCATCCTCGTCGCAGGTTTTGGGGGAAATCGTACTCGGTGAAAGTGGGCGGAGCTTGCGGTCTCTATGTATAGCTGTATCGTCTATTAGTCGCTTATCTCATGACTGACCTGATAAAGCCTGTTTAGACATATCACTGGTGTCAATCAAGTTTTTTTCTTTCCCGGCCCCTTCTAAAAGGATATGCCCTCCTTATTCATCTTCTCTAGCGCTCTAGGCATTCTGCTACACTAGAGAGGCGCGTCGCAATCGTTTTTTCCGTTTCTCTCTCCCTCTCTCCGTCCATTGAGAGAGGGGTTCTCTCTTCACTCGTCCGACTTATCCTTCGCTGCTTTGTTACCTTTGTCATATCCGTTCCTTTTTCAGTTCTTTTAATAACTTTACAGAATTCTACGCATTCTCACTCAACGTCTATCGTGGAAGCAATGTCTCATGATAATACTGTTCGCAATGATATTGGAATCAAATAATTGTCGGTGAGTAATAACCATTGCATGAATCAGATTTCGATGCTCGTATTCATTTTATTTTTCAGAGGCACTTGAGGACGCCTGTAGACACAACCGCGAATGTGGCGTAATGGAAACAATCGCCCTATCAGTGATGTACTCAGCAGTGAAATCCGTATCGAGAGAAGAATGAAGGGCAAATACACGCAATCATAAACGTTGTATAACCAGATAAAGCTTTTCCATGACTTATTATTAATTGTGAGGAATTCTACTCAAGCTGTCAACTATTACAAGATGACATTTCATCCAATCCACTGGTGCCAATCAAACTACTCTATTTCTTCAATCTGATCTTCATTCCTTCTTCCCAACTTCTTCTCTTCTTCTCTTCGCATTTCCCAGAGACGATGTTGCCTACCTTTTTTCGCCCTCTTTCCATCCTTCCTCTCTCTTGCTCTCTTATCTCTTCTTCTCTTCGTCCTTCACTCCACTTCGACGAGAGCAATCTCCCTTCGTTTCTGTCATGTTTCTTCTCGATATTGTCGCACATTCTGTCGTTCTGGAGTTGAACTTGCTTGATTTCACCTTTTTCAGAATTCTACGCATTCTCATCCACCACTGCCTTCAGCGGAGACAATCAATGCACATTTCTCCTAACATTACTTCGAGGTCGAGGTAACGACTTAAGACGAACTATTGGCGCTAACTGGTGGTATGCAACTACCGATGCCTTCCGACCCATCCTCGATAGTCGTCTCACATGATAAATATTATTAACGGTTATGTCATCCAATATTCCTCACTTTTCACTTCAGTGTCATCGGCTAAACAGGAAAACTTGAAAAGGTGATTCGGGCAGCAACTTCCTTAATTATTCGGACCTACTACACCCTCCCAGGTACATTTATTGCCCCAAACGACAATAAATGACTCGATTCAGGCTTCCATCGGAAAAATCTTCAATAGAGAAGCACAATTTGATGTCATCTTCTTCTGGCTCTAGCAATAAGAAGGAAACACCAGACGGTTTCTTAGGCTTCTCGTACTTATGATTGGATAAATATTCATTTTCTTGTATTCTTGATAAGACTGTATCGAGATTGTAACTGGGAAGAACAATGGGATGGGGATTTCGCACTGTCAAATCACTGTTGTCAATCATGACGTCGTGTCTGCTACACTAGAGAGGGGGCTGACGCATGCAATCGTTTTTTCGTCGTCTTTCCGTCCTTCTTCTCTCTTGAGGGAGGGGTTCTCTCGTTTGCAAAATTAAAGTCCCCTTCTCTTCACCCTTCCATCCTTTTTCGCTTTTATTCCACCACTTTCTCGCTGTTCATCGCAACCTGACGTTTTGTCATCAACGTTAAATTTAAATTGCAGAATTCTACGCATTCTCACCATGTTATATTGCGGAAAGACACATTCTTGCCAATTTCGAAATCCTTCTTTATCTTCACATTCGATGAAGCAGTGATATCTGTCTGCACAAGAAACCCTACATGTTGCAGCCTGGAGAGAATAAAGGATGAGGATATTAATATCACCTACAACCTTCCTGCTATCCTACATATATATAGTTAGGGGCCGCAAGGTGGATCGCAGATGTTATCGGATTTTGTCCAAAGATAAGCCAAATTGTCCTCCGGGGACCCAATAGCATCATGCTTTTGGCCGTTTGTCGATATCTTTTCTCTGAGGCGCGCTAGAGCCAAAAAGGTGTGTGGACATTCTCCCCTGTAATCGACTCGAAGTCGAGTCGCTCAGCACAGGGGGCGGAGCCTAGAGAGAGGCATCGCAGCCAAATACTCTCTAGAGAGCTAGCGATAGTATCCCTTAATGGCTTAGTGGTAGTGCGTCTGCCTTGGTGTCCGCACCTCGTTTGCTCGACTCCACCCCGCAGCAGAAGGTTTTGCCAAGGCCGGAGATAAACAGCGGAAGTCGGAACCAAACAATTACGCGCGTACTAAAACTTTTGAAAATGAAGCACAATTCTGCGCATCATTTTTTCTTTGATCTTTTTTCATGGAAAGTTTCAGAGGAATATAGGGCACTTCTTGCGAAATGCGCAACTTTGTGCTCGCACTCTTAAGTACCAAATTACGACATTTAAGTTTTCAATTCCATTTTTGACCTACTCAAAGATAAAAGTTCATGTTGCGCATCTGGGAGGTAATAGATAAGGTCGTTAGCTACAGAATCTTCTTTAGCACGATCGATTTCGTTGCGAATGGAGACTGTGCTCCCCTCGTCTCGCTTTTTGGGGAAATCATGTCTAGGGAAAGTGGGCGGAGCTTGTGGCCCCTATATATAGTAAGTATCATTCCACACCATTCTTTATTAGTATTTCCGGAATTGTATTTTCGAACAGTATTTAGGCTGTGCAAAGATTTTACGACTCTCTCATTTGTGCATGCTCTCTCGTATTCTCTGACCGGCGAGAGAGCATTGTGAAATGAGAGTGTCGTAAAATTTTTGGACAGCCTTGTTATGACGATAGTTATTTCAGTGCAACAATCCGTATGTTCCGCTGCATGTTCCGTGAACTAAATTGATGAAGAAAATGGGAAAAATCTCGCTTCAATTTTTCAAATAGTAGAAGAATAAGGATAATAGCACATTTCCCACATTCTCATTTCCACCGGGCACTATGTGAAATCGACATGAAAATTTTGATAAATTTGTATTCCCACCCAGCCCATCCGGCTCTGTACGGATATCGTGGCCCGATGAGATTATCGTGGCCCGTTCAGATTATCGTGGCCCGTTCAGATTATCGTGGCCCGTTCAGATTATCGTGGCCCGTTCAGTTTATCATGGCCCGTTCAGATTATCGTGGCCCGTTGACAAAAACCCATTGACCTCTCAGATTATCGTGGCCCGTTCGGGTTATCGTGGCCCGTTCAGATTATCGTGGCCCGTTCAGATTATCGTGGCCCGTTCAAAAAGCATGGTTCCCCCTCAGATTATCGTGGCCCGTTCAGATTATCAGATTGTCTCTCGATCTGTTGAATAGAAGTTCCGAAATACATGAAACAACGGCAAAATCAAATTGAGGAATCATCTTAATTGGTAATTGAATGTAGGTTGGTTTGGATTTACGTACCTTATTGACCATTATTTGTTTTGAGGCTGTTATGACTGGCAGATCCTCGATTCCGTAGATGCATGTACCATGTCTCGCTTTACCCGATGGACAATGATTGTCTGGTACATCCGTGAAAAATTGTTTGCTGAAGCGACGTACTATTATTCATAACATTTAAAATTTAAAAATTACAGTTGCTTTGCTATTTTCTCCATCCCATATAAGTTCCGGTGTGCAGTCGTCATTCTGTTATGTTGCCATTATCTTATAAACATGCAAGAGGAACAGCAGATCCAAGAAGTTCCCGTTGAAGAGGCTGTTGAAGATCAGCCACTTCAAGATGCTCCCCTACAAGATGAGTCCGTACAAGCTGCAGTTCCAATGGTTGACCCTCAACAATTGGACCAGATAGCACAGCAACTCTCGAATACCATCACACACGTTGCTTCTGTAGTGGACAACAATCGCAGACAAGCACATCTTCGCAGAGAGGAACAGAGAGAGATAGCGATCTACAATCGTAGAGAAGAGGAGAGAGAGACGATGAGTCAACCCCGCGCAGATAATGCACTGGCAACGCTTCCTCCTACTCAGGCTACTCATCTGGAGACGACGAAGAAGGGCCGCGGGCGCCCGAAATCCACTACTGTAGCTCCAACTCAGCCCGAATCTTCCCTTCCAACCACTCGGAGAACTGCGGCTCCCCGGAATACTACTCCGAAGCCCTCCCTTCTGACCACTCGGATAACCGCTTCTCCAAGGAGAACAAATCAGAAGCCTACCCTTCCAACAACTCGGAGAACTGCGGCTCCCCGGAATACTACTCCGAAGCCTTCCGTTCTGACCACTCGGAGAACTCTTGCACCCAGAGTGACTACGCGGAGAACCAGTCCTCCCAGAATGGCGACTCGAAGTCTTCCTAGAGTGACCCCTCGTCCACCTCGAATTTGCGTGGCAGAGACATTTTCGACTCTAATCCGCCTTCTCACTATATCGGTTCTCGAGTCACCGAGTCGGTTGGTAGAGAATCGGACGAATTTCGATCATTCTCCCTCTCATCTCTCACTCGGGTGGTCGGCGTCTCTCGAAATTACACACTCTAACTTCATCCAACACTCGTGAAACATATTTGGATCCATTTGTGAATCGCACAATCCACAAATTGACTTCAATTTCAATTGAAACTTAGTTGAAATAACGCGAAACACAGCCGAAAACGGTCGTTTTGCCTACTCTAGCGCCTATTTCTCAAAGGGGAATAAAGATGTGAACATGGCGCTTGTGCAGAAAGTTACCCAGGCCCTTCCCTCACATTTTGATAGGCTCCGATTTTTCAATTTCGATTTAATTCAGTAGCAATAATTATGAATGCACCGAAAACTAGCGAAACATAGCCGAAAACGATCGTTTTGCCTACTCTAGCGCCTATTTCTCAGAGGGGAATAAAGATGTGAACATGGCGCTTGTGCAGAAAGGTACCCGGACCTTTCCCCACATTTTGATAGGCTCCGATTTTTCGATTTCGATCTTATTCGGTAGCAATATGCACAAACGTCTCAAAAAACCTTGCAAAATCGCTCATTTCTCACCGCTTTTCTCTCTCGCTCGGCGCGGAATGACTCGGCTCGGCTCGGCGGAGCTCTGCCACGCAAATGAGAATTTTTCCCCCGTCTGACTTGCTGTGCAATACTAAATGACCGTCACACATTCATTATTTCCCGTCATTATTGCAATATTTGACTTAATGTCCTTTTCATATTATATATTAAACCTGTATTTTCTCCAAGAAAAAAATCATTCAGTAAAATTTTGAGAATCAACTGAGCTCTCTTTTACACGCTATCCGTATTGCTACGGAACAATAACAACTTATCCAATCTTCTCGGACAAGTTTGAGTAGCAGGCCAAATTTTGCATCATCCACGCGTAATATTGACTGATGAAACTGAGAAGATTTGCATCAAAACCCTGAGGGGGCCACGATAATCTGAACGGGCCACGATAATCTGAACGGGCCACGATAACCCGAACGGGCCACGATAATCTGAGGGGTCAATGGGTTTTTGTCAACGGGCCACGATAATCTGAACGGGCCACGATAAACTGAACGGGCCACGATAATCTGAACGGGCCACGATAATCTGAACGGGCCACGATAATCTGAACGGGCCACGATAATCTCATCGGGCCACGATATCCGTACAGAGCCGCCCATCCTTGCTTTCGCCTTCTTTTATCATTAAGCCACGTTTCGACGATGTGAATCACATCTTTCTTTGTCTCCTTTTCCTCTTCTTTCTCACCTAAACGTCATGTTTGTGGATGAACAATGGGATGGGCCCTTGTTTGAATTTCAGCCATGACGTCAGCAAGAACGTGAATCGGATTTATTCAAGTGAAGTGCAAGTAAAAATAGGATCGTGACCCAATGCTCTCTTCTCACCAATGCCTTAGATTAGTACTTGTGCGAGATACACGAAGTGACGTACCATCATCTGTGCGAAATGTACAGCAGGTTTCTCTTGCAAATTATGTGTTCTTTCTCTGCCATAAAGTACTGGAATAAATGTCTCGATGGCACGTCGCAGTATCAAAGATTGACGACTGTCAATCATTTCTTTGTTTCTTTTATCTCTTTCACTCACTATTCAATGTAACGATATCAGGGGAGATAAGACGCTGATTCATTCTGAGCGATTTTTTCATCCTTTCTATCTCTTCGTCTCTCTCTCCACACCCTTACTTCTCTCATTCGTTCAGTTAACGTTTGCGTTATCGTGCTATTGGTTGACTTATTTTTTATGTTGAAATTAATCCAATGATCCTCCTTCCAGAATTCTACATGTTCTCATTGAACAAATTCATTCGTGGACTGCTGTCTCATTTATTGATTAATTCAATATCTGACGATGATAATCGTATGCGTCATTTGTTCAATAAAAAAAATTGATGTGAATTTCAGGGAGAAAGGGGCGAGTACTTGAAGTACCGCTTTAGAGCGTAAACAAAAAGTGTCCCTGTGACGGAATGGAAAGATAAGGAGAGACAAGCGTTCTCAGATTGCATGGATGTAAGGTAGAGCAATTCATTTTAGTCGTCGGCTCAGATTAGAGATGGCTTCGCAAGAAATCGTCTCTTCATTTCGCGTACTCTCTCACCGGTCAGCGAAGCGAGAGAGTTCGCGAAATGAGGAGAGTCATTTCTTGCGAAGCCATCCCTAGCTCAGATTCGATCGCTCCACTTCTTTAGAGTATTCGACCGGACCGTGCGAGGTGCAGGATAATATTTCGACGATGACTCTGACGATGATGAATCAAAGAGAAGAAAGACCCGGAGTGCAGTGAATGAATAAATTTGTATAAATAATGTTGTTCGTGCTATGATATATGGATCCTGTCAATCAATTATTATATGCATTGTCTTCCTTTGCTTTCACTGAAGCGACATCAGCCACCGGAGATAAGAAGCTGACTCATTTCGAAAGCCTGTCCATCATCCTTTCTATCTCTCTGATGCCAATCACGTCCGCTTTTTTATCTCGAAATTTTTCTCTCGCTCGCAAAACGCAAATGCAAGCTACACTCGTGAGGAGAATGACGCATGCCGAACACTTTTTCACCCTTCCTTCTCTCCCTCTCTCTAGAGAGAGGACGTATATCCACACCACGTTGCAACCCTCTTCCATCTGTTCACACAGTTTTCTATATTCTAGTCCATTATCTTTAAGGAATTTTGTTCTCTCCATTTCAGAATTCTACGCATTCTCAATAACCTTCATGATCTTCAATCAACCAAACTAGCCATAAGGTGAGCAATTCGACTGAACGCCTCCTCCTAATTACTATCATCCATTTCAGGGAATAAGCATCGGAGAATCTCAAAGGATTAAGGAGCTGTTTCATTCGCATAGACAACGTAGAAGTACTTGCATTGCAAAGGTAGGATATTGAATATTGGAATATTAGAAGCGAACTATCTCAATATCAGGTGATCTGACCATCGGGAATAAAAAGCGATGATCTCAACCGGATCTTGGATAAGAAGCGAAGAGTCTTCCTGGCCCTTTTAAGTTGGAGGTACGGTATAGGACTGAACTTATTGATCAGGGTGGATTGCAGGTCATCTGACTATAAATTGGCACGAGTCCAATCACTTATCCTGGTCTGACTCTACAGTTTCCAGCAATCTCGCGCACCATCTAGCCTGTCTTCTTGCCTGGCTATTCCTTGTATGACCACGATAAAGAATATTTTCTTTAATATTTGTTGGTTGCGAAGATTCACAGCCTGAAAATATTCCTGATAGTGTCAATCAACTCTTTATTTGTTGCTCTTTTCTCCATGCAATCTCATCCACTCCACTTCCATTGTCCGCTACACTAGAGCTGATTCATTTTAGGTTTTTTCTTCCTTATCAGAGAGAAATAGAAGGAGAGGCAGATAGAAAGAATTCCGAGTGGCAATCGCCACAATGTTGCTATTCTAGCTTTCCTTCTTCTTTCGCCAAACGTTTTTTTCGTCTTTTCGCTTCTCTTGCGAGCTTCACTTCTTTCTTCCTTTCTCTTATTGTCTCTTCATCCTGCACATGCTCTCGTTTCTCAATCATTTCTCTTTCTTACTCTCATCTTCTTCGAATTTCCTCGTTGTCTATTGAAACTGACTTAGAATCCATTTTTATTTGCAACTCGCGTAATTGATTTTATCAAGCCAAACGACTTCAACATTCCAGAATTCTACGCATTCTCAATACTTGATATCTCTATCGAATCATCTGTTAAATCGAACAACATTGAATTAAGATTTAGAGAGTTCTTTCCTATCAGATACATCAACAGAGATGAAGTATTGCTACCAAACAAAACTCTGTTTGTGTGAATATGAAGTGTCTTTCCAGGTGTGATTTTTGACGCTGAACATTTATCATTAACGACACAATTCCAGTGTCGTTGGGTCACCGATCATCTCAACCTAATGTTCAATTTGGAGCTGCTTCATTGGCCAGAATATCTGTTCCGAGAAGATAATTACAGTGGATGATTCCTGTCAAGGACACCACTCGCCTATTTTCAAGATGGAGCAGCCAACCACTCCATGCCAATGCTGAGAAGAAGATTCAAAACTAAAATAGCGTTGGAATCGTTTCTTCAATTGTGTAGGGGAAGTATTCCATGTTTGAATAAATTTGCACTCTGCTCTATTCATGTTGTGGAAGTGCTGCCGCTCACGGACTAACAGTGGTTGAATGACATTTGGAGCTGTGCAAGTTGCAAGAATGAATAAAGTTATTATCCATATTGTGATTTGCCCTTTTTTGCATCGGGAAGCGTTGGAAGTTTTTGTCCATATTCAATGTCTCTTTTTTGCACTACATCTGCAAAAGTAGAGATAAGACGATGATTCATTCGGAGCGGTTTTTCATTCTCCCTCTCCCTCTCGTCGTCTCGCACTAGCGAAAGAGCCTCACTCTCTATTCTCACTCGTCAGCAAATTGCTCGATTGATTGAATGAATATCCGTACTTTTCCAATTTTTTTTAACTTTGCAGAAATAGAAATTCATTTCAGAATTCTACGCGTTCTCAATCAGCGAATGTTGGAATTCTATCTCTGAACAATATGACTCCTATTGAGAGTATCATTCACACAGGAAGCAGATAGCACAGGTGCACAGGTAGTTCAGTGGTAGAACTCCTGCCCGGTAAGCGGAAGCCCCGGGTTCGACTCCCGGTCTGTGCATTAACCTTTGATATCTCTAATGAAATTGGAATTATATCAACTCATCGCAAGGGACTATTTATTATAAAGACTGAATTCTCTTCAATGCCAATTGTTCGGTAAAGATAAAACATTTCAGGGAGGACTCGGATAGTCTGTCCCATCAATCGAATCAAAGGCGGAAAAGTCTTAGCGATCGCGACTTTGTCGGAATTGGGATTATTCTGAAATCGACCATACGTAAGTACGAACACACTGTGATAACTCATATATATTTACAGTCTATGGGGGCAGAGATCACTGCTGAAAACATCCTATGTTTGAAGATTGAACACGCTCAAGAGGATGAAACAAAGAGAAAGCAGTCATCCAAAAAAACCTGATGACAGAACACATGGTGGTTTCAAAGACCAATCAGCGTGTGACTAGTGCATGAATTTGTAAATAAAGTTGTTCTGCATACTATCTCGCAACTTGATGCCAATATCTCAACAGTAAAGAATACTTAAGAAAGACAACTGTAATGGCTCTTAAACACATCTGTGTATTCTTTCCATTGTCCTCAGCCCTTTATTATGTAGTGATAGTCGTAGATAAGAGGCTGAATCATTCACCTTCTTCTTGCTTTCTCTCTCCCGCTCAATGTTGCTGATCATTCCATCTTTTTTGCCAATCTTGGTTTGCTTTCCTCGCTCGCTCAATGCATACGAACACTTTTTCACCTTCCTTCTCTCCTTCCCTCCATCTCTCTAGCGATGGAGAACGGGTTTCTCCGCTGTACACCAAGTTGCAATCCACTTCCACTTGTTCATTCATTTCTCTATTCTTGTCCACTTTCACAATTTTATTCCCTCCATTTCAGAAATCTACACATTCTCAACTCGTTGAAATTCGACGTGATCTCTTCATAATCTTCAATCAACCAAACTAGTAAGAAGGTGAGCAATACGTTGAAGGCATCCTTATAATTACCATCATCCATTTCAGAGAATGAACATCAAAGAATCATCAAGGATTAAGGAGCTGTTTCATTCGCATAGACAACGTAGAAGTACTTGCATTGCAAAGGTAGGATATTGAATATTGGAATATTAGAAGCGAACTATCTCAATATCATGTGATCTGACCATCGGGGAATAAAAAGCGACGAGCTAAATTGGATCTTGGATAAGAAGCGAAGAGTCTTCCTGGCCATTTAAGTTGAAGGTACGGTAGTGGACAGAATCTAGTGAGGAGAGTAGATTGCAGGTCATCTGACTATCGATTGGCACGAGCCCAATCACTTATCCTTGTCTGACTCTACAGTTTCCAGCAATATTGCCCACCAGCTTGCCTGTCTTCTTACCTGGCTATTCCTTGTATGACCACGATAAAGAATATATTCGTTATTGTTGGTTGGTTGCGATGATACATAGCCTGGAAATATTCCTGTAAGTGTCAATCAACAAACTCTTTGTTTCGTTTCTCCCCTTCAATCCTTCACATTCATTCACAATGCGTCGTGTCTGCTACACTAGAGCTGATTAATTATGTCAGGCTTTTTCTCCTTTCTTATCTTGGCAGAGAGAAAGAGAGCTCCGTGTGTCAATCACCTCTCACAATGTTGCTGTTATAGGCTTCCTCCTTTTCCAAAAACATTTGGTACTCTAGAAAGACTTTTTTTTCAACTTTCCTTTCTTTCTTGTTCTTTCTCTTCTAGTCTCTTCATTCTGCACACGTTCTCATTACTCATTCTTTTCTCTTTCCTGCTTCCATCTCCTTCCACTTTCTGACGATCATTCATGTAATTAATTACAATTTTTTTGAATCTTATCATCTCTTCTTCAATATTTCAGAATTCTACACATTCTCACTACTCGATTTCTATCGCATTTCGTGAGTGGATAAATGAAATCATCAAGTAGTTTTTGGTGAGCTATTTCGGTACTATTCGCTCATGAAGCAGCTGCCATAATCATCTCGATTGCAGGGCAGTACAAGGAAAATGGAGTTGCAGAGCATGCATTGCTTATTCCCACCTTCCTACTGCGGTAATCTCAAGAAAGCATGCTATTTAGGAAGGAATTAAGAGCAGCGTGAGCCGGGTTTGAGCAAACGCCATGACGTTCGAAATAAGGAATTTTCATTTGATGTCAAAAGCAAATCTCAGAATCGCAAAGCTGATGAACTTCACGATCAACTTATGAAGTCCGCGTCAGCCCCCGGGGCATGAATACGATTTCTACTTTGAATGGTATTCAAGAAAGAAGAATGATTGGACGATTGAATAAAATAATTTGAAAAAATGTGCAGTTTCGTTTCATCTCCAAATCGTCTCAAATGTCTCCTTTCCATCATCTGATGATTCATTTTCCATTCTTCATTCCCGTTTTTCCATTATCTCTTTTTTCCTGATCGATAGCTTCACTTTTTCTCTGTGTTCCCTCATCTTTGTATCAGACATTGGTTGTCTTGCTTTTTTGTGTATCAATGATTGTAATTTCAGAGTCCTACTCGCTCTCGACAACTGTTTGACAAATCGTTGAAGCTCCAGTACGAGCGCAAAGAATAATTTGTAATATTTTCAATGGCACATGCTTCATCAGTCCGGACTTAATTCTGCACATTTGGAGTCCACCACAAACTATGCTCAATCCGACAAGGGTTATTGTAAAGATAGAGTGATCGATATGTCATCCATTCCAATCAGGCGCTCAGGCCCAGATGTTGTGACTGACCTAAATTGGCTAATCAATGGTTTGGCCTATGATTTCGATGGCTATTTCTGCAAGTCTGTGTGCGATAAAATATTATACCTTCCGAAAAATATCTCTTCCTTTTGTTCTGATAGTTTCTGCGGCATTTCATTTCCGCTTGCCAATTCTCTGATGGTGACTCGTCCCTCTTCCTTTTCTTTTCCTATCGATTAATCACCCTCTTTATCTCCTTGATACACCGTCAGATCATCATTCTACTCTTATTCGTCTCCTTTTGTCGTATTTTTGTCGTTGATTGCTTATTTTTTTATGTAGATCTTAAGATGTATTTTCAGAGTTCTACGCATTCTCAATCACCCAAGCGAATTTTTACATCTTTCTTTCTCACAAAAGGTGATTAATAAATTTCTACTACTGTAGCAATTCAAAAAATATTTCAGGGGATGTCTCGGAATGATACTAATAGGTGTGATAGAAGCAGGCGGAATCGTTGAACGAAGCACGATGACTGAATGCGGAAGATGAAGAACAGATGTTTTTCACAACCGAAGAAGCAGAGATAAGCATTCGATTCATTCTCTGGACTCATCAAGAGTTCTGACAAACTGCAGACATGACATGTGCATGAACGTGGCTACTTAAGGGGCTCATACCAAACCTTTATTAATAGAGTCTTGATTGAATAAATTGTTGTTTACCTGTTGTATGTCGTTGTCGCAAACTGTACAATGAAACCGAATCGAAGAAGGTTGCATTTTCCGAAAGCTTTTTGTCTTTGCGAGAAAAGCTGAAACTGTCAATCAAAAACGCCTCCTCCCATTAATCAGCGGTATTATGTAGATGAGTTACTCATTGATCGTATTCAAACTATTCATCTTGAATTCACCCCTTGGAATATTTTCCCCTTTTCGATATATTTCTTTTTATTTCGAAATGCTGACTTCCTTATCGGAGAATCGTATCTATCCACTGTCTCCTTTGCGCCAATTAGTCATCTGGAGTGTATAGTCGCGTTTCTTTCTTTCTTTCTTTCCCCAAGCCCCTCTCTCCCTTCTCCCCTCCCCTCTCTAGATGAAGAACCAATCACCATTTCCAGGGCACATGACGCCTTTGATTTTATTGATATTCTGTTCTTTGCAAAATTCCGAAATTAGTAAAACGTATTCTTGCAGAATCCTACGCATTCTCAACCGTCCTCGTAATGAGATCAAGCCAAGCAAATATATTTCATGCAAGCCCATATCTTGTGAATTTTCCTAACCCATAAATTATTATTCATTTCACAAAGTACTTGACGTTGCAATATCGTGGTATTTCGTAGATGGTATCGTCAAAGATATTCGTGGATGGAAGGAGTAACAGTTGCCACTTCTCCTCATGCCATTGCTACCAGGCCGCATACATAACTGATTGTCAATTGGCAGCTTCAGCAACTCTACTGAACATCCAAACCGAATAATGTAACTGAAGGCAGGTACGTTGAGGTGATGGATTCAATAGTCGATTACTTCGTTAAAGTGGGCATTATGTTCAGGCGATCACCGAGATGATTAATATAAACCAGATGGATATAAAAAGCTCACAAAGTTGGGCTACGGCGTCAAATAAATGATGCTATCGAAATTCGTAGAAACCTTTCTGACTGTGAAGGAAGCTTTATTTCCGGCCAGTTGTTTGATAAACTTCTTTTATTCTCGTCCGTCCGATCCGTTTGAAGTACTCTCATCAGAATTGGCACTGCTGCCAATCAAATCTTCCTTTGTTCTCTTCAGTTCGCTTGCAACGCAAAGCGAGCTACACTAGAGAAGTCGCTGACTCACTTCATTCTCTTTTTCGCTTTTCTGCTCTCTCAGTCGGGCGTGATTCTCTTTGCCGACTCAGAGTTCTTCTCTCATACTTGCCGTTTGCGGGTTTCAATTCAAACCGTTTCAGAATTCTACACATTCTCCTTCCATCTCTTGTGAAAATCAAATATGTTTGTGCAAGTATTTCGTAAGAAATATCATAGTCAGTTTGACGTAGTTTTGTCTCTTGACGATCAACTTATTTCAGCACTGCTGAATCAATTCACACTAGACTTTGAAAAGTAACACTTTACCAACAAAACAACATGTTGCTAGAGAGTTTAGCGACCTGTCATTCCTCACTCTCCCTCGTTATTAACGCGGCCTCGCAACATGTTGGTTATTTAACTTGTTTATTCCCACATCTCTCCACCCGACTAAAGACCGTAAAAGAGAGATAAAACAGTAAAAACAAATACCATAACCCCCACCATTTTCTGAAATAAGATACCCAGTTACCGTACCCTGACTGAGATACCGTACCGTAATCCAAGGTACCGTACCGAACTACCGTAACTCGAGGTACTATACCGAACTACCGTAACTCGAGGTACCGTACCGAACTACCGTAATCCGAGGTAACGTACCGAACTACCGTAACTCGAGGTACTATACCGAACTACCGTAACTCGAGATACCGTACCGAACTACCGTAATCCGAGGTACCGTACCGAACTACCGTAACTCGAGGTACCATACCGAACTACCGTAACTCGAGGTACCGTACCGTACTACCGTAATCCGAGGTACCGTAACTCGAGGTACCGTACCGAACTACCATAATTTGAGGTACTGTACCTCGAGGTTCCGTACCGAACTACCGTAACTAAGGTACTGTACCCCGCTAACCTGTGACCCGCTACAGTAACCCGATGTATCATATTCCGATGTCATAACACGTGTCTTCTGAGAAATTGCAGGACCCTGAGGCACTAGAAGCCAAAAGTGTGAGCAATATCGATGAGATCTTTATGGTAGAGTATAGTGAAGAAGAGAAAACTTTTAGCGTTTTCCATTTGTCCGAAAACCGGCTTTTAGGTATTTTCCGGTTCTGGATCCGGCTCTACCATATCTCAGCTTCCAGGTGAGCTAGAAAGGTCTACCCGGGCTTAAAAAATCCGGAAAATTATTCTGAACAACTTTTCTGTTGACAGAAGAGAATGGACAACTTTTACGTTTTGAAAAAATGGAAAAACCCTTTTCAAAATCAGAAAATTAATTTTCCTGGATCGGGGACCCCACCCTTCCCCCCATTTAAAATGCAGAAAAGTAATCTGTACACTTATGTTAGTCTATAAAAAAATTGACCCAGGGCCCTAGGCCGTGATAATCGACCTTCCGGACCCGAAAATCACCTCGGAATCACGATTTTTCTGAAAATCTCAAAGTTTGAAGGCTCGGATTTTTCCAATTTCTGCTTCAATATGAGTCTAATCGACTGAGAACTATTTATTTAGAAGTCAAAAACATAATCTGAAAGTTTGGAGTTATTCCGACGAAAAATTTTTTTTGACGAAATTTTCGATTTTCGGATCAAAACTCGAAAAAAATGAAATTTCAAAAAAATTTAGCAATCGGGCTCAAACTTCCAGGAAACATTTTCCACGTCTAATAACTACATTTCCCATCGATTAGACCCATATTGAAGCAGAAATTGGAAAAATCTGAGCCTTCAAACTTTGAGATTTTCAGAAAAATCGCGATTCCGAGGTGATTTTCGGGTCCGGAAGGTCGATTGTCACGGCCTAGGCCCCTGGGTCAAATTTTTTATAGACTAACATAAGTGTACAGATTACTTTTCTGCATTTTAAATTGGGGGAAGGGTGGGGTCCCTGATCCAGGAAAATTAATTTTCTGATTTTGAAAAGGGTTTTTCCATTTTTTCAAAACGTAAAAGTTGTCCATTCTCTTCCATGTCAACAGAAAAGTTGTTCAGAATAATTTTCCGGATTTTTTAAGCCCGGGTAGAACTTTCTAGCTCACCTGGAAGCTGAGATATGGTAGAGCCGGATCCAGAACCGGAAAATACCTAAAAGCCGGTTTTCGGACAAACAGAAAACGCTAAACGTTTTCTCTTCTTCACTATACTCTACCATAAAGATCTCATCGATATTGCTCTAACTTTTGGCTTCTAGTGCCTAGGGGTGTCCGTTTTCATGCAATCTCTCAGAAGACGCGTGATAAGTACACCGTATCTAGCAATCGAACCCCAAGGAACGATACCGTAAACCTAGAGAACGTAACATGCTACCGCGGCACATTTGTTAATTGAAGGTCCGAAAGGGCCAGAAATTACGAGAATGAGGGGAGGGTGGCTAGATAATAATTGAAGTCTCTCTCACAATTTCTATAATCATCATTTCTATAATTTCCATAGCCTTTTCGTAAACAACATGTTGTAACGATTGAAGCAACATGTTGCTCCGTTCGCAACATGTTGCTAGACCGCTTTATTAACCAGAGAGAGCGAGGAATAAACGAACAGTTACTCCACCTTTCAAAGTCTAATTCACACTGTTGAAAAGTGTGAAGCCGACTATTCGTTGGATAAATAATTCCTGAGCATAACGAAACAGGTGAGAGAAGGGCGGTAAGAAAGTAAACGAATCGTGACGAAAAATTAATAATTTAATATTCTTTTCAAGTTCTCCAATGGTTGCTTCGAAGGAGGTACCGATGGAAGGAGTGGAGATTATCGAGTCCTAGTAAAGGAACTATTGGAGGAGATTCAACTACTAGGACAACCTTTTTGCGAGCCACTCACATGAGAGCGCAGAATGTAGACTGAATATTGCATAAATACGTTCTACTGTGATTTCATGCTCTGATGCCATTGCTGCTTATCTCAATCACCGTCTCCATTGTCTCATTGTGCTGACAATCACTGATCTTATCTGCTTTTCCAGTGTGGCAATCACGTTTCTCTTTGTTCTTTTCCTTATCAACCGTCAGTACGATGACTCAAGTCGCCTTCTCTCTCTCTTCCGCATTCATTTTCCCCTGCGAGAGAGCTCTTCATTTCTTTTCATTGCAACGTAGCAGCATTAATTTACTGCTCTTCTGGCATCCTAGTGTCTAATTTGTTTGTTTTTTTTCTGATTTTTTGTCTGACATCCTCTATCGTCAGTTCCGTCATCAAATTTCGCATCTCTTTCAATATTTACGATAAATAAATTAACTCTACTCAATTCTAGCGCTCTCAATCGTTCAAATTGTTTCAGATTTCTACTCAATCTCAATTATTTTCTAGGAATTCTGAAAAGATGAAAAGATGTCCGATCACGTCAAGACAACATGGTACGCTAATCAAACTTTCTGTTGATGAGGCTTGGATAAGGCCAGGCTAGAATAAGTTGCTGAGATGTTATTTCCCATTCAGGCTGCCATGACTCATGGCCCATGAGCAATGGAAATTATTACCGATGCCATTCTGATCGATAAATTACGATAAATGTACATGCAGAGACTTGGAAGGTTGGAGTGGACTTTAAGGACTTGAGAACCTTGTGAAATACGTTTATATACGTTTATGTCGGATCCTTTATTTGAATAAATTGATTGCAAGCATTTTCTTCATACATCCTCTCGTATCAGCAGTGTCAATCGCTATATTCTTGCTCTGTCTGCCCCATTATTCAATACTGAGCAGATGCTGACGCAATCCGAACACTATTTATCATTCTCTCAACATTACAGCGCAAGTGCGTTTCTCTGCGCAGATTTGTCGTGCTTTTCTCACAATGACTTTTACTGTTAAATAATTGTTCAGAAATTGAGAGAAAATTTGTTACAGAAGCAAAGCTAAACAGTTCTTTTGCAAGAACGACTCGCAACGCCGATTCAATGCCGAAAGGTAAAGGATTTGCACTCCGTCTTGTAACTAATTTACATCTCTTGCAGAGGAATATTCCAGTGCTTCTCGCTTGAGAGAAGCCTATGCTAAAATTACAGTCAACAACACCACATTTCGAATCAAATTATTGAATAAAAGCATTTTATCCATTAGAATCTTGTAATTTGTGTTCTCTATGACGTTTCACGTTCATCTCACTGGTGTCAATCATATTTATCGTTGACTCTTCTAAACATCAAGCGAGCTACACTAGACGCTGACTCATTGCAGTCGCTTTTTCATCCTCCCCTTTCTTTTCTCTTGCTAGAGTTTCTCTCCGTTACACCGGAGGGTTATCTTCCCTCCTTTTCACTGATTGGACGCATATATTTTTGGTCTTCGTAGCGGCTTTTCACTGTCATCCATTGTCTCTGAGATAGGAAGATTCTTTCTTTGTTTCTTATATTTGACTCCCTTTCAAAGTATCGTTTTCGTCAAATGTAGTTCTTTTTTCATCGAAATGTTTCGCTTTCAGAATTCTACATGTTCTCGACAATCGTATTCTCGCGAAATATTTCGAGAATGGTTGGGAATATAAATCGATCTTCATCCGATTTCTTTTTCTTCCAAGAGATGCGGGGAGCAATTCAATAAACGGTACAATATTGAGTGGTTAGGGATTATTTCCATGTAGAAATGGCTTGGCAAGAAATGGCCTCTTCATTCTGCGATCTTTTCTGATCCGTGAAAAGACATTCCTCAATGACAAGCAATCGGCGAATATTCAGGACAATGATGTGCTTATTCGGATGTTACTAACGCTCGGATGGTCGCAGAAGCGTGCATGGATGAAGGCGTAGTGAGCTGCCTGGCAGGAACTGGTGTCTTCGAAGTACTCTGATCATGTCAGTAGTGATCAGCTCCCTCTCGACCATCCCCAAGGATGCACACTACTTCCAGTTACGTGTTATAATGGAAATCGGTGTCAGTTAATGCTAACAAAGACACGTACAGCTGTTCTTACAATGATTGAATAAAACTTTTCCAGTGAATGGTGTTGAGAATGCACACAACAACGACATTGTACTTCAATGATGTCAATTCCTTCGCTTCTTTTATCCTGTCGCATCAGTTACGATAGACACTGACTCATTCCGAACCCTTTTTCATCCTTCTGTCTCTCTTGCGATTACAACGAGATGATGTATCTCTCCTCACTTTTCTCTTCCAATGGATACGCTCAGTGATCACTGCACACAAAGTTTCTTATCTTGCACTCATTCGTTCTGCCCCACTTACTGTCAATCATTGCTTATACCTCGGAAGAATGCATCTCTTCTTTTCTTTTCCAACGCGGATGCACAATACTTTCTTGACCGAATACATTAAATAATCTTTCATTGGTGCTAATTATTCCAGAATTCTACATATTCTCGCTTTCTCAAGCGGAATTCATCATCCCATATATATAGACGCGTTTCGATATTTTCCGGAGGACAGAATCGAGCAGATAGATTGGATTAAATGAGAGACAAGGGAGAGGCGAGAGGGCTAATCCGCTTTAGAGGGGAGAGTGATTTGATTTGCTCGGTCATTTTACGTCTCGCACCTCTAGCGTAGCGAAATGGGGCGAGCGTAGCGAGCCCCCCGCCCCCGGCAGGGGCCGCCGGAGGCCTAGCGGCCGGTAGGGCGCTAGTCGCCTATATATAGACGCGTTTCGATATTTTCTTGTCGACAGAATCGAGCAGATAGATTGGATTAACTAGGGACAAGGGCGAGAGGGGAGAGCTAATCCGATTTAGAGGGGAGAGTGATTTGATTTGCTCGGTCATTTTACGTCTCGCACCACTAGCGGAGCGGTCGGCGCGCGCCCGCAGGGCGCAAGCCGACCGCGTAGCGAAATGGGGCGAGCGTAGCGAGCCCCCGCCCCCGGCAGGGGCCGCCGGAGGCCTAGCGGCCGATAGGACGCTAGTTTCGTTATATACAATTCAATATCCCTTTCATGCAGTTATCGACAACCAGGTACGCCGTCTGAGGCCAATTATCGTAGATTCTCAATTGGTCTTTCACTGAAATTACAGAAATGAGCTTTCTGAGCTCAAATGTGCAGCTTCCCTTCACCGGATTGACTACATGTCTGCGCCGATACCACAACAATGGTACGGTGGAAAGGTCTTGGGAATTTAATGCGCCATGCTCAGGACCAACTAACGTATCATCGGAACTTGCACACTGGAGTAACGTGCCGTGTACCGATATGGAAGTAAAAAAAGACGACTTGATGTGGAAGATGGAAGAATGAATGGAGAAGAATCTGAGAACTCATGCTGATTGCTTTATTGAATAAAGACCTTTCTTCTCCGTGTGGTGTATTCGTGTGTAGTCAAAGTGGAATTCCTTTCTCTCTCCTCTCAATTCGATCTTCATAGCAAGCTACACTAGACGCTGACTCATTCCACTCACTTTTTTCATCCTCCTGTCTCTCTCCCGAGAGATTGCGTTACATCGGGGAGCAGCGTCTCTGTGGCGATTGAACGCGCCCAACCTTTGGCTTCGCTTTTTCCATTTAATTTCATTCTAATCACTGTTTCAGATGAATTCATCTCTTTTGTTTTTGTTACGATCTCAAACATCATTTCATAATGCCTACCTTCCAGAATTCTACACATTCTCGATTATCTCATGGTGCGGAAATGACTCGATTTCGAAAATAAAAGTCCATCGATCTAGAATCAATTGGACTAGTGGCTGCCAGCGTGGACGCCTTCAGTGGTATGAACTACATTTAAACTACGTTACGCAAGTATTAATGATTCGTACCACTTACTCCGTACATTTGCAGAATCAATCATGGATGTATAACTGGCTTGTGCTACGGTACTTCGTTCCTGTGATCACGCGATAAAGACTGTGGTCGTCTGTCCTTTGGGGTGTATACCAATGCACACCGTCACGCTCATGAACAATCGATGCAGTAGATACGCCCAGAAGTTGCTTTAGCGATTGAATAAATGATTTTTATTCCTTGCATTGCGAAAGACGTTGAGAAGCAAAGAGCTGAAAAAACCGTCTCCACTCTCCATCATCCTTTCATCCACTCTCCTGTCACTGCTGTCACTCAATGTGTTATCAGTGATCTATTTCGATCGCCTCTCACCTATCGAGTTGTCTCGCTGTTGCAATAATCATACCCCGTATCTTCTTTCCTATTAGTCACCTCAAGAGATCCTTCACCTCTTTCTCTCGACAAAAAGTGTTCCTTCATCTCTCTTACACTGCAATCGCTGCTTGCTTGTTTCTAAATTCTCTCTCAAGATCTTGTCCTTTCTCATTTTAAAACTTATTTTCGAAATATGTAGTGCAATCAACTTCTTCCAGAAACCTACACGTTCTCAAGGGCCGTCTCACTGTCTGGAAATGTGGATGGAATCGAATCAAACCGAATCTAAGAGAGTACGCAAAATGAAGAGGTATTTTCTTGTCTTTCCCTAGTCTTGTCCCAACTGGTTCATCATCTGATTCAGGGTAATGGATCCCTACGATCGAAGGTCTTATGCCTGGCGAAGTCATCATCGTGGGTGCTGCAATATACAGAAAGCGAGCCCAGGCCTGTCACACTCAAAAATAAAGAAAAAGTCACAATTATTGAATAAATACTTTCATTCCTTGGAATTGTCCTGCCAAGCTGTCACTCAATCTGTTATCAGAGTGCTAGTTCGAGTGACGAGCACAAAGAAACCTCAGCCATTGTCTCACTGTTGATCCAGGTCATCTTCCAACACTCAGCGAGCTACACTAGAGAGACGCCGACTCATTCCAGTCACTTTTTCATCCTCCTTTCTCTCTTGCGAGAGTTTCCGTTACAACGAGAGGATGTCCCCTCACTTCTATTGTCCACTGAATATGCTTAATTCTAGTTTTTGCAACTTGTTATCTTTCTGTCTCCACGAAACGTGCTTATGCTCTCAAATATCCTTTCACGATGCTTTACTTGCTCCGATTTCACCTGATTTACACATTCTGTTCCAGAATTCTACACATTCTCTACAATCGCGTTTGTTGCTGAAATTATTCGAATCTACTATAAAATTCATTCGATAACACAATCAACCGGGCCCGTTTCACCAAGCGTGAATTACTTCAATGGTATGAACTACACAGAAATTACGTTACGCAAGTGTTAATAAATGGTACCGCTTACTCCGTACATTTGCAGGAGCTATCAAAGGATGCATAACTGGCCTCTGTTGCGGCACATCTTTCCTATGAGCATCCGACGAGGATTGCGGTGGATTGACCTCTGGGGAATGTGTCAATGTAACCGGGCTTAAGAACAGGTATGCATGGCTTGAATGGAAATAAGTATCTCTGATTCAGGCGAGAAGATCCTACTTCGTAATAATAGACATGTCACTGGATTTTCTTATGAAGAGGACAAGGCGTACATAAAAGTTTTCGTTACGAGAATAAGAGATGTATCCATACATCGAAAGTATCGTGAAAGGGGTCAGAATGTTCTCATAATCAATGACATTTTTTTGGATAAAGGTTTTTTCCTTGGAATTGTTAATATGTTGACATATCACATTATCTTTTCTTCCATTGTCCTGACAATCTGTTATCAGTGGGCTATTTCGAGTGACGTCCACAACGAATACTCCCCTTTGTCTCGCCTTTTATCACTCTTGGAGTTTATCACCTGTTGAGTTGTGATGCTATTGCAATCAGCAAACCCTTCGTCTCTTTTCTATTGCTATTGCAATCAGCAAACCTTTCGTCTCTTTTCTATTAGTCACCTCAAGAGAAGGATCCATTTCTCCTTCTCTACTCTTGACAAAAAGCATTTCCCCCATTTCTCTTACACTGCAATCGCTGCTTGCTTGTTTCTAAATTCTCGCTTAATATCATGTCTCCTCTTTTTCTAAATTATTTTCTAAGGTGTATTCAACTTCTTCCAGAATTCTACCCGTTCTCAACCACCGTCTCACTGTCTGGAAATGTGAATGGAATCTTCAATGAATCTAAAAAAATAATCAGTGACTGTCTCCCGCATCGTATCAGTCTAATCGCTCGTTGTTACCGGAGAAGCGAACATCTACTGGCACTGTAAACGGTATCACAATTAATCCATCAAATTATAAAAGACGTAAACGGTGCTCCGGCGTTATCGTAGGAAGCTTCTCGCAGCCGCACACTGCGCGATCATTTTTTTCTACCAAATAATTTCTGGATAACTTGAAAACTATCATCAGGTCATCCAACTTTCTCCACTATAAAGCCTATCTCGGTTCGCTTTTCCTAAGGAAGGAATTAAAGTCGGAGTAAGCCCCTTCCGATGTTTGAATGATCATTTATGACTTAGGTGGAAACCATTGTGGTCCACGAGAACTATGTACAGAATCCTACACGTTCTCAAGGGCCGTATCATTGTCTGGAAAGTCTGGAAATGTGGATGGAATGTTCAACGAATCTAACCAATACTCAGTGAGTGTCTCTCGCATTGTATCAGTCAAATCGCTCGTTGTTACAGAAGAAGCGAACATCAACTGGCACTGTAAACGGTATCACAATTAATCCATCAAATTATAAAAGACGTAAACGGTGCTCCGGCGTTATCGTAGGAAGCTTCTCGCAGCCGCACACTGCGCGATCAATTTTTTCTATCAAATAATTTCTGGATAACTTGAAAACTATCATCAGGTCATCCAACTTTCTCCACCATAAAGCCTATCTCGGTTCGCACTTTCCTAAGGAAGGAATTAAAGTCGGAGTAAGCCCTTTCCGATGTTTCAATGATCATTTATGACTTATTGTTAGGTGGAAACCATTGTGGTCCACGAGAACTATGTACAGAATCCTACACGTTTTCAAGGGCCGTATCATTGTCTGGAAAGTCTGGAAATGTGGATGGAATGTTCAACGAATCAAACAAATACTCAGTGAGTGTCTCCCGCATTGCATCAGTCAAATCGCTCGTTGTTACAGAAGAAGCGAACATCAACTGGCACTGTAAACGGCATCACAATTGATCTCTCGAATGATAACAGATGTAAACGGCCTCAATCCCGAGGAACGACAATGTTAGATGACGATATGGTGCCTGCATTGGAGGTGCTCAGACGGATATGAGAAAAGTCGCAGATACGAATCCTTCTGGTGCCGATTAGCATTGGATAAACAAATTCTATTTTGAACAAGTGCCATTTCCTCACAAGTCGTTGATTTCACACACTAAATATCCTAGAAACACGTCACATTCCTTTGAGATTTCAAATCATGTTCCTGATGTCAATCGGCTGTCACTATCCTTGCTTTGTTTCCATGCGAAGGTTCTTCTCATCACTCCTATCTGTCCCCGTCAACTTGCTTCTGATGACTCATTCGTTCTTTCTTAAGAGAAGGAGCTGGAGATATCACCCCTTTGTTATCTTTCCTTCTCTCATTCCTTGCTGTAACGCGTCATAGCTACTCCGCGTCTGTACTCTATTCTACGGATTTCGTGGAGTAATGTATACAAATTATTTCAGAATTCTACGTATTCTCACCGATCGCCTTCACAGATGAATCACTCAAGTCTCTCATAGATTCTCTCTTAGAAATTTTAAGAACAAGGAAAAGTAGTGTTTGATTTTTTCCTATTTTTCAGGACAAGCAAACTGATTATGGATAATGGAAATAAGAACATTTCAAAAATCGTTCATCAATGGAACTCATCTTCGGTGACTGGAAATGCATCGTCACAACCGGTAAGCGTTCATGTTAATTAGACTGTACCACATAGTTAAGTAACTTTTGACACTCCTCCTGCAGTTCAAGCCAATTATTCTTGCAGCCTATATGCGATCACTACATTACCGTATTCGATATCGACTGGAATGAAACGGATGAAGTTTGCATGTTTGGCTCATGCAGGATCTGGAATTCTTAGCACTGGCATGATCATGCATTCGCATTAACTATGAATTGTAGAGAGAATAAAGCTAAATTATTGTTTCAATGACATTTCCTTATTCGTGAGAATTAGGGTTCGCTAAACGAGAGTTGAGCGAGAATCGAGAAAAATCATTCTTCTCATTTCCACTCAAATGAGGCGGTCCCTTCTCGACTGAGAATTCTCGATCGAGAACGATTCTCGACCGAGAACTCTTGCGAGAGCCCTTCTCATTCACTCTCGCCTCCTCTCTCCCTTGCGGTGCGCGGTGAAGTGAGGAATGAGAGGGTGCGACTCTCAGATCAACCATTGTCATTTTGCACCGACCGCCTCATCGAGGTCTCGAGCGAGAGAATTGTTATCGACTGAGAACAGATTAACAATTCTCGACTGAGAACTCTCAGTCGAGAATGATTTCTCGGCGAGAAAAAGAGGTTCTTTCGCGAGAAGTTTTCTCATTTAGCGAACCCTAGT
>LS552006.1:341850-358593 GCA_900490775.1 Pristionchus maxplancki | reverse complement strand
GAGGAATGAGAGGGTGCGACTCTCAGATCAACCATTGTCATTTTGCACCGACCGCCTCATCGAGGTCTCGAGCGAGAGAATTGTTATCGACTGAGAACAGATTAACAATTCTCGACTGAGAACTCTCAGTCGAGAATGATTTCTCGGCGAGAAAAAGAGGTTCTTTCGCGAGAAGTTTTCTCATTTAGCGAACCCTAGTGAGAATGATGGTAGGGGAGAGAAGAATGGTGGGGAGAGAAAAAAATCACGAAATTTCGTTTGCCGCAATTTTTGCTCCTTGACACGCTGTGTCGTGTAAATCGCATTGCCTTTGCCACTGTACAGTTACATCGACTAGTATTTCCATCATGTCTGTAGAGAGGACAAAATAATATTGCCTCTGATCTCCTGTCAATCATTTGCCCGTTGTCTTCGCCTTTTTCTTTCATTGTCTGATGTATACATGGTGTGAGGAGCAAAGAAACAAAGAGATGCCACTAGCCGTATCCCAATCACTTTTTTTCTTTTCCATCTCTCTGATGATGGCAGACTCTTTCCTTCTCTCATTCCTGTAACGCGTCACAGCTACTCCGCGTCTGTACTCTATTCTACGGATTTCTTGCAGTAATGTATACAAGTTATTTCAGAATTCTACGCATTCTCATCGATCGTCTTCACAGATTAATTGCTCAAATCAATCACAGACAATGAATGGTGAGAATAGGGACAAATTGTGAATGGTGTATCAATCCTATCATCTGGACGATCGAAGTGATATTGTATGATCACTGTAAATCAGAACCTGACAATAGTCGATCTTCGACGATCCAGAGATCCAGGACTGAAACATGGATACGAAAGTTTCTCACAACATGGTAAAAGTAAGTCGTCATGTCAATGAGAACTTCGGGAAGGACAGGGCATGTTCTTGGAGCGAAGTAACCAGAAAATTTGCCCACACTTGCAGACCAACGTGCGATCACTGCTTCGACCTAATCCACATTGACTGGAACGAAACGGAAGAAGTCTGTGTATTTGGATCTTGTGCCGATTCTGGAAATGTGAGCATTGGCATGATCATGCATTCGCATTAATTGTACATTTGAGAAAGGATAAATCTAAATTAATGTATTTCAATGCCATTTCCTTATTCTTTCCAATCACACTGCCTTTGTCGCTTTCCTCCTTTGTCATCTGATGTCACACGAGGAGAATGATACTGCTTTCTTACATATCCTGTCAATCAATTTTCTTTTGTCTTCTTCTTCCATCGTTGATGTATGCATACAATGTACGAACAAAGGATGAGAAACGAGCGACTCAATTGTCATCCCGATCACTTACTTCCCTTTCCACCACTGCATGAACCTGTTTTCCTTTCTCTCTGCTTCAGAGAGATTCACTCTATTTTTCTGATGTTTCCATCGTTATTATTCATTCGTTATTGCCTTTCACGATTGCTCTATATACCACCGATTCCGCATCGTTCACCAATTTGTTAATGATCTTCCAGAATTCTACATGTTCTCTTTTTTCGACATCATCATTCGCCCCGAAAATTACCACTGCTCCATTCTTGGAAACATCCAGAATAGTACTTGTTCTCATCTACAATCGCCGAAAATTAACCTAGCCTCTGGCTTCGAGGTACTGCTGTTTTTGCTTTTTTTATTGTTTTAATTTCTCATCCGTTCAGACAATCCTACACCTGATCTCAGACGTCAATTTCGTATTATAATGAATAGATAAATGAATTATGATAAATATTGTCCACTACATTCCCTTTCCATATATTCTTCTCCACTTGTATTAGTCACTTCAATAGAGTAATGTGCTGACTCTCTCCATTCTACACGCTCTCTCGCAGCTCAGACTGCCGAGGGATAATTCAAAATCTAGAGGCTGAAGCTTTAGAATTTTTCTTCTCTTCTGAATTTTTATTGCTTCGATGAAACAAGCACCATCCTTCATCTTCCCCATACATCGGCCACGTTTCGAAATGCTCTTCTCTCTCTATTTCACACACTCTCTCGATTCTCTAACTGGAGAGAGATAATGTACAATGGAGAGAAGAAATCATCGATCCATCCTTCCCTGCTGAATCATTATTGCTATTCATAAAACGATCTTCTTTCCGTATAAAAGTGCCACGTTTCGAAATGGCTCTCTCTTCTCTCTTATCAGTACATTTTCTTTTCCCGCTTATCTGATTATTTTTCTCGCTATTTTGCCTTGATTTCTACCATTTGTAAAAATGGAAATGAGCTTCTCAGAAATCTACATATTCTCAACCACCGTCTTCTCTGACGAATAGGCCAAAAAGCAAATCAATGATGTGAATCACCGAGCCTGCCCAAGGTATGTCTGATTCGTTTCGAAGTTAGTTTTGAGAGCCTTTTCAGTTCTATCGTGGTTAAATCATTCGATTGTCAATAAGAGGTATCTATCTTCCGAGCCTAATGCTCCGAAAAAACCCATGGCCTCCACAGGCGTACTGCAACGATCCTCTGAAAGGAATGCCTCAGCCGACCAAGAAGTAGGAAACCAAAGGAAGTCATCGATGATTGTTTTGTTTATGTATTATCGAACAAAGAACTGTTTTCTTGAAGATAGACCAGATCATATACATCATTGTGCACTTCATAAGGGAATTCGACTATCGCGATTGATGAAAGTAGTCCCTCGTCAATCTCTTCATCTTGTCGATTCCATGCCTACTCCTCACCTCTTTTGAAACTGCACTCGCTAAACTACTCTACAGAGGGCATTCCTCTATCAGCGATGCTGTCTCTCTTCATCTCTAACGAATTCCAGGCCGGCTCTGATCCAATGTCCTCGATAACTCCCTCCGTTCCACCGCTCAATTTATTTCGTACTTCCATCCAAACCCTTCTCTCCCCATGGCGTTTCTATGCCAACGATGATAAATGCCCCTCGACAACTTTAATATCAACAACTCCCTTCTTCGGAAATCTAAGTCATTATGCATTTCGTACTAGTGAGAGAGATGTAGTCTCGCCTCATGTGATAGTGTTTCTATGCCAACGCTCGCTCATCTTTTCTCACCATCCTCAATAACAACCCTTCCCTTTCCTCGAGATCCTACTACTTTTGTATAGCCGTATTTGCACAATTTCATACTCGTTTTTTTTGGCTAGCTTATGTATCGCATTTCAGAGTCCTATACACTCTCATTACCTGCTTCTCCGGCAGTTATTTGATAATAGACTCCAGAACATCTCAGGTGAGTCATTTTGTCAATCAACACATAGGCAACATCTAAATGTGACATTTGAGAACTGAGGATGCGTCAACAAGTAGAAGACCGATCCGGGAGTAACTTTCAAGGAAGGCCCACCTACTCTTCATTCACTCAAACGATGTCCCTTCAGCAAACAGAATTGAACAATACGGAAAGAAAGTGGTGGTTTCACCTGGAAAGAAAATGGTGGTTGATGACGCTTGCTGTAATTGACCAGTTAGCAACGTTCGGTTGGGTTGACTTCATGACTTGAACTTAGTTACCTTAGAACGTCGTAGATTCGTAACTGATATTGTATTTCTACAGTCTATCATGAATCATAGATATTCCCTTGACGTATCCTCTCTTCTAGCCCATGCACCCCCACCTCGTCCTATGAGAAACACTCATTGTTTACGTATTTCTGTATCTCGAACAATTCAAATTTGGAATTCACTCCCTTCTGACAGAGTAGAGTCATCCCATAATGTCTTTTGTAGCTTTATTCGTTCTCAACCCTCTTCTTTCTACCCCCTTCTATTATTGCCAACTGGCTCGATATCTGTTTCTGGAACTCTTATTCGCAACTTATTGTAAATGATAATAACGGAAATAAATGAATGAATGAATGAATGAATGAATGAACGTTACCAGTGCATGTTCCTCCTGTATAATCTTCCATAATCAGCCATGTAGTTTCGAGTAATGATTGTATATGTTTTGAGGATAGAAAGAACGTAGACATTTATAATTTCGACAGCTCCAGTTGGTCTAGAATACAATTAGCGATGGCATTTTTCTCACTCGCTTCCCAATGAATGCGAAGATCAAATAATTGTTGTGGATAAAGTTGTTGTATCGCACGAATGGAGTTGGACAACCCCAATCAGCCCAAATCACTACAGAATGGAAGGCATCCTCAATTATCTGTGCTCATTTGGTGTGTCTCTCTCTTCCGTCACTCCCTTCAACTCGATTGGTTTCCATTCGAACTGGGCATCAACCAGCCCTATCCTCAACAACAACACATCTTCTCTCCTCCTCTCTCTAACTTTCAATTCATTTCGTACTAGTGAGAGAGATGCACTCTCCAATCTCTTCTCTCGTGATAGTGTTTCTATGCCAACGCTCAACCCCTCATTCCCTCTCTCCATCCTTCATAACACATCCCTCACCCTTTCCTCTAGCTGCTACTTCTTTCGTATAGCTGTATTCGCGCAATTTCATATTCGTTTTCGCCCGATTTTTGGTTAGCCTATTTATCGCTTTTCAGAGTCCTATACACTCTCATTCCCTGCCTCTCTGGCAGTTATTTGATTGATGATAATAGACACCAGAATATCTCAAGTGAGTCGTTTATAATCCAATATTTCGACAACTTCTTAATGAGCTTATTTGAGATCCGACGATGCTACAACTAGAGAACGAGTCGATCTGAAGGCACTGCAATGGGACGTCGGCGTCTCGAGTGAACATCCACAATGTTATTGGAATCTGGAAGATGAGCGAGTCCAGTATTCCACGATGTCTCTCTCTGCGAGCAATGTTTACGATCTTTCTTTACGGTGTCGGCGAAGGAAAAATAAAGCCAGGATGCTTTAATTGTGAAGTAGTAATGTTCACTGCACCAGTATGGGCCTGTGCTGCTATAATGTGTACAACATCGAGTAGTAATTATTGGTGATAAAGTTGTTGTATCGAACGAAGAAGTAATTATCCGCTGAGAATAACATTTGAAAGACACCATATGATTCATCCTCCTGGCCACTTTGCGTGATTTTTGTCATACTGATAAATGCGCTCTAATCCATCGGTCACGCATTGGGCATGAGTACCTGCGAAGTGCCAAGCGTATCACCATTTTGCTCTCTCCGCCCCACCAAGGCGCCCGAAAGGGGAATTGGTAGTGACTAGATCACGCGGTAAAGTAGGTCCGAAGAAGAGATTAGGCCCTCCGGACTGAATTGGCCTTAATTGTTCACTGGCCTAGCAGTGGCGCACCGCAGGACGCAAGTGCCTAGAATAACGGTGTTACCTTTTTAATACTCTGAAGTCTGTAGTTCCTTACCTAATAAAGCACTGTTGACTGCTTCACATGATTAGGTCGACAAGAAATGACTCTCATCATTCTGCCCACTCTCTCGTCTCTCTGACCGATGATAGGGTACACGAAATGATAAGACGATTTCTTGTGAAGCCATCCCGTGATGGCTTTGATAAGCCGGACACTAGGTATAAAAGCATTACTTTTCAAGATCAGCCCACTCCACTAGTCATGCGGTTCTCTCTGTCGGCTGTGGTTATACTAACCTTCTTCGATCATTCTTCCGATGCAGGCATATGGGTGGATGAAGATTATGATCCTGTATGTTTGTTGCTAATTTATAATAAGCGATTATCATCTAAAATACATTATGTTCAGATGGACCTCAGCATTGATTCTCCTCCAAACAATTTTGTTGGACCGCACCGTCCTTGGCCAATTTGGATAGGACCACGAAATAATGAATTGGTCAGTCTCCAGGAAACTCAAAGACGAATGTCTTGCAATAATTTAATACTCAGAGTGACGATAATGTGGGCAAAGCGGCTCCAGTTGTCAATACACATACTATTCATAAACCGAAGAAAGATCATGTCCCGAAAAGGTCGTGGGATGATGAGTCATCGGTGTGTTGTTGTTGTTGTTTTTGTTGTTGTTTTTGTTGTTGTTGTTGTTGTTTTTATTACTGTGATTTCCTTTCCAGGATGATGAACCGTCCAAAGTATTCCTCCACAAGAAGGATCGGGTCGAAGTTCACGATAAGAAGGCAGAACCGTTGAAACAAAGAGCAGGGAATGATGTTTCGTGGGTCAGTTTGCTTAAAATTGCGATCAGTTTGCAATTTCCGAAATCATTTCATACAATTTGAGCAAACAATTTTAAGGATGACGAACCGGACAAAGTATTCATTCGTAAGGGAGGAAGTATCCGTGAACCGTCGGGAACAGGCACATGGAATGACGATCCATGGGTCAGTGTTGCTTATTTTTTCCGATAAAATCATACAGTTTGAGCAAACAATTGTTTAGGATGATGAATCTGCCGAAATACTCGATAGTAAGGGAAATGATGTCCGTGAACCGTCGGGAACAGGCACATGGAATGACGATCCAGTCTTGCTCTGGGTCAGCCTTGCTTATTATTGGATTTCCGTGAACAAAATCACTCATCTGTGATTGATTTTATAGGATGGCAAACCTGCAAAAGATTTTGTCCAAAAGGTTCAAGAATCGTCGAAGACAGGAACTTGGAATGATGATCCATGGGTCCGTTTTTGCCTAGTATTCCCTAAAACAGGATCTCTTCATCTGTTACTAATTTTTAGGATGACGAATCAGCCGAAGTATTCGTCCGAAATGGAAACGTCCATGAACCGTCGAAGACAGGAACGTGGAACGATGAATCTTGGGTATGGCACTGGTCCACAGTAAGGATGGCTTCGCCAGAAATCGTCTCCTCATTTAGCGTACTCTCTTACCTTTCAGAGCGACGAGAGAGCACACAAAATGGAGAGAGTGATATCGTTTCGTTCAGGATGACGCAAACCAAGATAAGGAGACCAAACAGTACAAGAGCCATCGACTCTATCGTCCGCGACTTTCTCATCTCAAAGATTCATCTAAAGATTCAAAAGAGAACGAATATAATGATTAGAAATCACTTATTCTGAGCTGTCTTGTGTGTAAATGAATAAAAATTATCTCACATGACTCACAATCAGCTCCTATCAGAGCTCACGTGAACAGATCACGTGAACCGTCCAAGAAACCGACCGACCGGGCGTCACTACGGGCAAATCTCGCGAATCATGTCCATTAGCTCGTACTCTTCCGACCATACTGCAAATGAATGACTAATACAATACAATAAAAGGTAAAGGTTGCCCCGTTAATCTAGGCACCTGCGGGGAGCCACTGCTAGGCCAGCGGTTATATTACAGGCCAAGTAAGTCCGGAGGGCCTCATCTCTTCTTCGGACCTACTTCACCGCGTGGTCTAGTTACTTCCAATTTCCCTTGCGGGCGCCTTGGTAGGGCGACTGAAACAAGTGCTGGTTGGAAATGAAAATTGTCAGAGTGTGACGAAATTAAGGTTGGGAGTAGTGGAGAAATGAAATAGTAATGGAAGTAATTCCTTTGTGAGCCTCGTTTTGAAACCTGAACTAAGTGCAACATTGCTCATGTTGATTACTCATGTCGCATGCTATCAGATGTTTCCTCCTCGTTGTTTTCTGTTTGTATCTTTTTTAGTCAGTGAAGTAAGAAAAGACAGAGACGAGGAAGAGAAGAGATGGTCTAAATACATAAACAAGTGGTCGTTAGTAACTGTGCACGGGGCTGTTTTGAGTAGCAAGGGACGGGTCACTTCCTCTGACCGACGAGAGAGCGTGCAGAATAGAGAGACCTCTCCCTTCTATGACCACATGTTGACAGTTTCTCGCACAAAGAGAGCAGTAGCGCGAGAGAATCTCCAGGCGTTACTCAATGTGTGCCATTCCCTGCATCTCTTTAATTAGCGTATTATCCGTTTTTTATAATTTTTTTATTGCTAATTTGCTTCCTTTTCAGATCCAAGGATGTACTTATTCAATCACAACACCAACTGGACAAATTGCACGGAAGCCAGCAGCACGACTTGCGCTGATTTGTCTGGTCTATTTTTTTTGTTTTTTTTGTTTTTTGTTTGTTTTTATTTGTTTTTTTATTAATTAATTAATTTCAGTCGCCCAAGTCATCATGATGACGATCTCGGCTTTGCGTATCTCTGGTCACACGGCGTGCGGAGTTTTATCGGCGAGATCGAATAACTTCTATCATGTTGGTTTCTTAGGTTGCTAATAGATCTAAGGGGTAAGATCTCTTCTACATCCCTTGATAGGAAACAAAGCCCTATTCTGTAACAAATATTACTATTCATAATTCCAGTGGTTCGCTCCACTTTTCTGCATGGAGGCAATCATGCACATGTTGCATTTCATCCGGGAGTTCCTCTTCAACTACTATAATGACTGGCTGATCGAGAGATACACACATCCACACATCCTTACACACATCCTTTTCGCAGATGGGACAATCTTCCATCACTCGCGCGCACTCGCGGCAGTACGCGTGGCCGCATGGCACGCACGCGGAGCGCGCAAGCGGTTCAGCAGTGCCGCAATGCGTACACACGCGCGAAAAGCGATCGCCGCGGGCGAGACTGAAAGCGTTTAAATAATTGACAGAAATAGGAAGTAGAAGATGCATTTCAAGCCTCACTAGCTACATTAGATGGAAAATGTGGCAGACAAAGAATATTTAAAGACCTCTCTTCGTCCTAGATGTCTATTCTTCGCACGAACGTGTCCCAGTCTATAGTCTCCTTCTCACTCGTGAAGGGGTCGATGAGGCGGAACAATTCGGGCACGTGTGATGGCCTAGGATGGGACATTATATGAGACTGAAACTGACATAATGTTTACTAATATAGTGAAACTTCACTGAAAATGCAATGATTGCCGAAAAAAAGCAACAGCTATATCAACAATGGTGAGTATTAGCGCGTACTGTAAATAAATAGATAAGGTAAATTAGCCATATAACTAATATTATTTGAAATGAACTTGAATACATTTTGAATGTAATCACAGAATGTAACTGAGTGATAGACAGAAACATAGATACTAGTCTTCACATTCTTGAAGACTGGAAGCGCCCGATCTAAGCCATATGTTTGAAAAAATGGGCAGATCTCCGACCTCACATTGAGGCTATGCCGCTGGGACGGTTCCAGGAAAATGTATCCAGATGATGCTGTGCATTGAATTCAAAATTTAGATAACAATGAAAATATTTTATCTAGCAAGATGCTATGCACTATTCACATAATAAAACTGTCAAGATTGGAAGAGATTTTGTTGAAATTAAGGCTATCTATAGAAAGACGAATGGAAGCGGTTCGAAATACGTTGCAGGCCATTCACATAACAACCAGAAGTTGTGATTTTTTTTTCGTTTAAAACGGCAATGCCGCACCTGCATTTTCCTGATTTTAATTTTTGTTGTGTTGGTAAAGATGGACGCTCCTCGCACAATACGACATTGGCTATGAAGGACCTTGTACCAAAGTCTGGAATAAATGTTGCACATGAGTATTCTCCAAAATTCACTGTAAACTAACCGGTTTCGCTGTCACAGAATATGATTACATCGAGTCAATGTATATGAGGGCGGTTATCTAAGAATCGAGCAGATCCGGCCGAGATTGACACAGCTAAAAAATGTCGATTCTCCGAAAGTCCGGGTTTTGGGGTTCTCGATGGTGCTGATGACGAGAGGGGTATCAAAAAATAACAAGGTTAGACGAAATATCGAGTCAAAAACATCGAGGTTGAGTTATTTTGGCCATTTTTTCACCCGAAAACAACAAGGTATCAATTCTGGAGTACCTATTAAACTCTGCCCAAGCCAACCCTAAGTTGCACCAGTAAGCCATGCCATGAACTGTCAGTGATTGCGGATGAGTTTATCGACAAACGGCAACGATGTTCACAGAGTGCGTATGCGATAATGACGGGGTGAATTGAAGACGAGCATCTCTTACTTCTTAGCTCTAAACCAACTTTACAATGAGACGTTTAATTGGATCAACAACCTGGAGAAAATCAGGGGTCTCATCGAGCAGTGCATCGATTTTGCGTTGGTACTGTAATAGTCGAAGTAATGCGTTGAGGTGATTGACAGCAAACCGTACCACACTGCTCAGACATTCGAACTTGCTGTCCTTTGTATCCTTGAATGCCTTCAGCACATCTTAATGAACACTTATAGCCTATTTTATGTGCCCCGGGACACTCTAAATGTCTGCTGAATGCAATACATATGGAATGAACCTATCAGCGCTCACCTTTCTTTTCTTGCACGCTTGAACCCTTGTCCTGCAAATAAATTTTTCGGTAATCATGGTAGCCAACAATTTGCCCGTGGGTCATAGTTTATATACTCGAGCAAGGGCTGAACTGCCTGGCTGCAAGGACAGCAGAAGAGAATGCGTCGAATGCGCGCTCTCTTATTCTATCGTCCACATGGGTTGCATCGCTATTTTCAAGTACACGAGATACCATATAACATTTAAAAAAGAAACAATCAAAAATTTGGTTTTCTAAATCTCGTTAATTGCAAAATTTCATACTTTAAGATCATCATCGAGTTTGCGAAGTGCCATGGCCACATCGTCGATCTGCAATCAGTTCCTTCTTGATATTTTTCCTGTTTCTTTTTGTCTGACTATCGTTGCCACTCTTATATATATATAACATTATACCTGGATATATTGGTATATTTATATATGTATACCTGGTTATCTGTGCACGATTGAGGAGGGTTTCTTTTTATGTACTCCGCTAGTACAGTGAAACTGTCTATAATTTAGAAATGTCCGTCTTGAACATTGAACATTTATTTTGACGTTAAAACGGTCAAACTTGTCAAACGAACCTGCAAATAAAATCAGACGTTCTTCTTCATCCTCGCTGAGTCTCTTCTGCAAAGAAGTGCGAATTCATTGTTATTTAGTGTGCTCTCTCACCGTTCAGAGAGGCGAGAGAGCGTGCAGAATGAAGAGAGTCATTTCTAGCCTAGTTGGCCGCTTACCTGTCTCTCGTGTGGCACGGCATCAGCCACGATGGCGACAAGGAGAAGCAGAAGTGTGGCTTGAGGAGCAGTGACCATGCTCCTAGAATAGAGATGGCTTGGCAAGAAATGACTCTATTCATTCTGCACGCTCTCTCGCCTCTCTGACCGGCGAGAGAATACACGAAATGAAGATATGACTTCTTGCGAAGCCATCCCTGGTTAAGGAACACGAAAAGCGGGCGAACGAAGAGTCATCTCCTAAGTTATGCGCGTAGTGGAGTCTTCGGGGTGGCTCAGTGTGCGAGAGGGAACTGACAGATTCTGTTTATAGAGCGTCATCGTAAAGGGGCGTAGTAGGGATCGCTTCTTAAGCAATCGTCTCCTCCTTTTGCCAGCTATCTCACCGGTCACAGAGGCGAGAGAGCGTGCATAATGAAGAGAGTCATTTCTTGCCAAGCCATCCCTAGCCATAACGGGCCAACACCGAACATCGATCTTCCTTTCACTTGCAGCCCTACAGCACGACTGATTGAATCCAATGGATGGATCGTTAGTGCGAGCGGGCAAGGCAGAAGTGACACAAGGGTTACGACGAAAGTAAGATGGAGGAAGTCTTCGGGGTTCTTATAGGGTCCAGGCGGAGTCAGAGGGGAAGACGAGGGGACTCGGAGTAGGAATGAACCCTGCTAGAGAGGAGTTAGTTCGTTGAAGAACTGTGCTTGGTGCTGACAAGAGCTTCCTTTTATAGGCAAAATGTTACTCAAAATTTGAATATTTTGGGGGCGTATGATAGAGAACAAATCATGGCGCACACTAAAAACATACGCGAGAGAGCACGCTAATTTGATAGAGTGTGGAAGCATGGACAAAATCCCGATTGTTTTCGTCGACGCCAATGCTTTGACAAGGAAGTTGTCGGTACCTCCGCTATTCTGTTCCTGTTGACACGAAGTCAGTAGTGATTTCTGTTTCCGGAGAAATAGTGAACCGATCACCATTTTGCGGTCCGAACAATCCGAAGAAGGAAATTAGGCAATCTATCTATAAAAAAATTTTCCCTGAGGGTAATAGAACCGCTGGCCTAGCAGTGGCTCCCCGCATGACGCAAGTGCCTATATTAACGGGGCAACCTTTACCTTTTTCTTTTACAGATAAAGGGATCTTCACGAGGAGGCGCGATAAATATTTCTTCACTCATTCAAGCCCTCGCCAATATTACACAGATGACTGTCAATCTATGGTGATCGATTCCTTGTTCCTTCTGAATCCGAAACTACAACTGACAGTCATGTCAACATGAGGAGAACAGTGAATGCGTCAACAATATATGCTAATTCAAAGTTCTGTCGACCAGGAAGAGAAACATAGTCAGAACTGACTTGGTCCTTTCTTTCAAGCAACATGAACAAGATCGTTAGGAAAAAAAGATCACGTTGGAAAACAAAACACCTACCATTGCGTTACAATAATAACGTGTACAATGAGAGGAATGGAAATGAGAAATTCACACACTGAGGTAGCGTCCTCTTCGCTCCAATCTTTGAGAAGCCCGACGGCTGTAAGTAACGCCGGGACTGCATTCGCAATGACCAGGGTATAGTCAGATGCAATTTTTAGCTGACATATTTTTATTAATTGTTACCTCAGAGTGAGCAATACTCTTTCTCTGTCAATCACTCATTTTCATTGTTCCTTTTACACATTTTTGTGTACATCGAGAAGGGTTTAACGGAATGACAAGCACTGTTTCTTCTAAACGGGACCATTTTTTTACCAAAACGAGATTTTTTATGTCGCTTGAATCGATGAGAGGTGGCAAATAACATGTCAGTTCTGACTATGTTTCTCTTCCTGGTCGACAGAACTTTGAATTAGCATATATTGTTGACGCATTCACTGTTCTCCTCATGTTGACATGACTGTCAGTTGTAGTTTCTGATTCAGAAGGAACAAGGAATCGATCACCATAGATTGACAGTCATCTGTGTAATATTGGCGATGGCTTGAATGAGTGAAGAAATATTTGTCGTGTAGACCCCCTCGTATAGATCCCTTTATCTGCTCAGAAAAAAAGTTTATAGATATATCGCATGCCTTTTTTTAACTTCTTTGAGTAATTTCCTTCTTCTGATTGTTCGGATCGACTATGGTGATGGATCACAATTTATCCGGAAACAGAAATCACTACTGACTTCGTGTCAACAGGAACAGAATAGCGGAGGGACCGACAACTTCCTTGTCAAAGCATTGGCATCGACGAAAACAATCGGGATTTTGTCCATGCTTCCAGACTCTATCAAATTAGCGTGCTCTCTCGCGTTTGTTTTTGGTGTGCGCCATGATTTGTTCTCTATCATACGCCCCGAAGTATTCAAATTTGAAATGTTATCGATTACTATTGAAGCGATGCTGAAACATACCATGAATCTTGTTTTTAGAGCAATTATTATCTGTTCACTAAGTGTGCAACGATAAAACAACAACAAAGTATGTTCACAATTCAATAAATTTGATATCATGTGCAACTCTCACATATGTAATTCTGAGCCGATATATTCAACGGAACGCAGAACAGTAAAACAATTAGCGGGCTACCAATCATCCTCTCTTGACTTTTGCATCACCTCAACTTCTAGCAAATCTACTTCACGTAAATTATTCTGTGCAGGGAAAGTATGTAAAATAATGAATATCAAAAATATAGTTGATGATAAATAAAGTTAGTTGACTACCAATAACTCTCTCCTTTTCTAATCTTCCACGATATCACTCACTTCTCTGCCATAATTGTACAAATACAGGCCAAATCAAACATAGTTTATGAATAATCGTATATCACAGATAAAGAATACCAATTCAACGCGATCAACACATTTAATACAGATTAAACTACCAATCATCATCTCCTCCCTCTCCCTTTTCCTCCTCCTCTCCTTCGACGATATCAGTCACTTCCCTGTAGGCGCCGAGCGTCGCGTTCTCGCCCATTTTGAAATCCTGTAAACAAAAAAATAATAATAAAAAGAAAAAATTGAAAATCCCGAAACACTTCTGTTTTGAATATGTTTCAAATGTGGTTAAAATTCTAACTGATCTCCGATGAACGCTTATGCCCTGTGTTCCTGATGCAACAAACTCACAAATCCAACAAATGATTGGACAAATGAACAAACAAATGAACCCCTGATGCATATTCTAATTATCACCTGGCTTTCCAATCCCTCCTCCTCCTCCTCCTCTTCCTGGATGTTCATCAGTGAACGGACGGGTGGTCCATCCGTCTCCAGTAGAGTGAGCATCATGCGAGATACGTCTTGTTTCTAAAAAAACGAATTAACTAAAAATTAAATTAACTTTTTAAACAACAATAGTTCGCTAAAACACGGCTCAAAATGTTACTAAAAAATAAATCATCGCTGACCCCCGTCGTATCCTTGGACGCCCAGCCGAGACGCGTCATGAGGTCCTGAATAATTTTATTTAATGTAGTCTTATATTGGAAACATTCGTTGAGTCATGAGTTCGACTCCCGGCCGAGGTTGACCAAGCCCTCCATCCCTTCGGGGCGGTACAATTGGTAGTAACATTGATTATCTACGAAAGGTGAACGTCCCCTAGTAGCCTGACCAGCATGGGTGACGTAGGTTTGTACAGCAGCCGGCCTTACCGGTATGCCCCGCAGGTGTGGTCTTACGACTGTCAAATCTCTTTGATACGGGTCGCTACTTTTTATATTGGAAATGTCATACTGATCTCCTTTTTTTCGTTTCAAATTCTTTTAAATGTTGAATGAAACTCAACATGTACAGTCGCGACAATTAAAGATGACCAGAATGTTTGTGAAATGCTAAAAGCAAATGAATTACCTGCTGCGTATGCTCGAAGAAATGCAGCCCTGCAACGGATCCGAGTGAGTGCTGCGAGAGGGAGAGTACGCCGAGAGAAGAGGCGAGGGATCTCAAGGCTGTTTTGAATTGCATTGTTGTTGTTTTTGTTTTGTTTTGAGCTATTTCGTTGTTTTTTGGGAACAATTCCTATCATAATGAGTACGCAGAGCACGCCCAAGGAGGAGGCGAGGGATCTCAACAACATTTCTCATTCGGGAATTCTATTTTCTATTCACGAATCCTCTTCTAATTCCTGCTCTTCTAATTTAAATTTTTCATTTTTTTTTCGAAAAGGGAGAAAGGTATACCTCCTTAGGCCATTCAACCTCACACCAGTCGCTGCGTGCGTGTCGATCGCGTTGAGGAGCTGGAATTTATGAGTATTGATATATTTGAGGTGTAGACTAGGGATGGCTTGGCAAGAAAATCTGACCGGCGGGAAAGTACGCGAAATGAAGAGACAATTTCTTGCGAAGAAATTCCTAGTGTAGACTTTTATAACTTACAAGGTAACCTCAAAAGTTGGCAGTCACAGCGGCTAAATTTGTTGTTATTTCTCGAAAGGGACCCCTTAGGGAAGGCCGAATCAACTTTAAACTGATTGGATATTTGCTTCCTAAGGGTCGAAAATCGATTTTGAAAATATGACAAAAAATAGTGAAAAAATACAACGCGCCTCGCCCAGGCTAGTATTCAAAGTGAAGAGACAAGCTCTCTTGTGGCGCAGTCGGTAAGGCGCCGGCCTTGCTTTTTGAAAGTTGCAGGTTCGAATCCTTTTGCCCGAGGAATCTTTTGCAGCATTTTTTATACTCTCCCTGCCTACGTACATGTCAGAATTGCGCTGATTTTGGAAATTCATTAATTATTGGTTGTTGCAAAATTTCATCTATCTCCCCGTGCAATACTTTTTACTTCGTGTTTGCAATACTTGTTGATCTTTGAACAACAGCGGAATTCAGACATGTACGTAGACAGGGAGAGTTTAAAAAATGTTGCAAAAGATTCCTCGGGCAAAAGGATTCGAACCAGCAACATTCAAAAAGCAAGGCCGGTACCTTACCGACTGCGCCAAAGGAGACATGTTGGCATGTCTCTCTTCGTCGAATGCTAGCCTGGGCGAGGCGAGTTGGATTTTCTCACTATTTTTGTCATATTTTCAAAATCGATTTTCGACCCTTAGGAAACAAATATCCAATCAGTTTAAAGTTGATTCGGCCTTCCCTATGGGGGTTCCTTTCAAGATATAATAACAAATTTAGCCGCTGTGACTGCCAACTTTTGCGGTTCCCTTGTTAATCATCCGGATATGTTTCACAGTGAGCTCATCGATGTTTCAGCATCGAATATTTGGATCTGTCACTTGCCGAGTCGTCCAAACCAAAAATATCATGATCCTTCCTAGCTGACCCTGTTATACGTCGTCTCGATCAACAGCGTGAGATTCGTCAGCGGCGTGTACTTTGTGTTCCTGGTCATCGGGATGAGGACAGCTTGCATGGCGCGGACCTAAACTTGAACTTAGCATCAACATTTGAAATTCGAGTCGCCGTCTTCATTCTCCACACTCTCTCGTAGACCGGGCGAGGGAGTGTGCAAAATGAAGAGACGGCGACTGGTATATCGAGCACTTAGAGCCCTCTCGTGTTCCATTTTCCAAGAAGGAATAACTTCCTATCTTCGTTCCATCAGCCGGCTAACTATGAAATTCTGTGTAATTACCAAGGAAGTTGGGAGAGTTGATTCAATGGAGACCACTTTACCTCCGCCGCACTCTTCGTTAGGCCCTCCTTCTCCCGCTCGTACTTGGCCTCGAGTTGGATGTAATTCTGTGATGCAAAAGATTGGGGTTACTACCGAAACTCGGTATGGGAAATGCTGACAATTAATCAAAACTAAGCATCCCTAAGGCTATAAAGGACCCTCCTTCTCGCGCTCGTACTTGGCCTCGAGTTGGATGTAATTCTGTGATGCAAAAGATTGG
>LS552006.1:302129-335987 GCA_900490775.1 Pristionchus maxplancki | reverse complement strand
ATATCGATGCCATTGCCCCTCCTCCCCTCCCTCGCCCCGCCCCCGCGATGTCATTGCAAGGAGAGGGAAGGGAGGGGTCAGGGTGCGATGTCATCGCGCCATTGCAATGTCATTGCACTCTTGCGATGATCTCGCCCCTCTTCCCTTCTCGCACCGCGCCTCACTGTGGAGTTCCCTCAGTGCCAGGTTCAATCCCATCTCGGGGCACCGGTTTTGCTCCCTTTTTTGTCGGTGCGGGATCTGTTTGGGAGTGCACTGGGAGTATCCTGACCAATTTTCGAAGCTATTGGAATAGAATTCATCGAGTTTGATGTGATTTAATGGATTTTAGCGATTTTCAGAGGTCCAAAATGACCTAAATCGAGAGGAGGCTAATTCCCCGTTATAGGTAGAGCTTAGGTATGTTCATACGATATGTAGAGCAGGATCCGATTGAGAAGCTATTTCCATCGGGAAGTGGTGCGACCAAAGGGAGCAGAGCTATGCCCATTCTCGTGAGGCACTGTGGTTCCGCTCGCCCAGCCCACTGGTGGAAGGTCTCACGGGAATTGGCATAGCTAAGTTCTCTTTAATCACACCACTTCCCGATTGAAATAGCTTCTCAGTTAGATCTTGCTCTACATTTCGTGTGAACAAACCTAAGCTCTACCTATAACGGGGAATTAGCCTCCTCTCGATTTAGGTCATTTTGGACCTCTGAAAATCGCTAAAACCCATAAAATCACATCAAACTCGATAAATTATATTCCAATAGCTTCGAAAATTGGTCAGGATACTCCCAGTGCACTCCCAAACAGATCCCGCACCGACAAAAAAGGGAGCAAAACCGGTGCCCCGAGATGGAATTGACCTGGCACTGAGGGAACTCCGCAGTGAGGCGCGGCGCGAGAAGGGAAGATGGTGCAATGTCATTGCAATGGCGCGATGACATCGCACCCTGACCCCTCCCTTCCCTCTCCTTGCAATGACATCGCGGGGGCGGGGCGAGGGAGGGGAGAGGGTGCAATGACATCGATTTCGCCATCGAACCGGCAACCCTAATCTCTAGTCTCCACTTTATCAGAATCCTAAAGCTACCCATCCCAAGAAACTCACACTCAATCGACTCATGATGCATCGCAGATGCAATACGTGAATCAATACGTATTTCTTAGTGCCTAGTCTACCCTTTTACTGAATCTTATGCTAACTATCCCCAGAAAAACTAACGCTGCGTCGACTCATGGTGCACAGCAATCGTTATATGCGGATCGATCGGCGGTAGATCATCGACGAAGAAGGTCATAGGGATGATGGAGGCGTCTTCTGAAATTATAATTGTTCGTTAATTGTTCGTTATGTTTATTTTTATATTGGCGCGAACCGACATTCTATTGATGATCCCATGCTCACTTCTTGTCATACGATTTGTGAAACTCATCGCAGATTACTAGATTTGTTTGTTGAAAGCAAAACTCGGAGTAGCTACGATTTTGGTTTCATCTATATTGAACTACTAGATGAACTCGCTACGCATTTTTTCGCTCAATTTTTACAATGGAATCCGGCATGAAATCGAGGAACCCCTGCTTGATTGTTAACTTATTGACTCGTTGAAACATACTGCTTTCAATATCGACAAATAGCAATGTCAATAATAACATTGCTATTTACAATATCGACAATATCAATAAAATATCTTACTCGTATTCGCGATCATGTAAGACTTTGTCTCCGTCTTCAGATCAGCGTTTACGTTGACCTTAAATATTCGAATTTTAGTTCAGAATTCGATGTCTCAGAATCTCATATTTTACAGACGGAATAAAAAGACGTCTACTCTTTTCACTATCTTGCTGACTATGAAGAAGTCTAAACTAAGAAGAGTAATACCTGGACATCCCTCAAATCTGTTGGTAGTGTCAGTCGAAGGGTCCAGGAGGGTATGTCACCGTGCTTGGAGTGGGCTCTCTGGAAGGAGCAGCCATTCAGTCGATGAGTTTCACTACTCAAACAATTTTTTTGTAGAAATCGAGGTGCTTAGATGAAGTCGTGGATTCGTTGCAAAAAATATCATTTTTTACAACCAAAGTGTTGTGGCTGGTTCCCCGTCGATGCTGGAGAGAATGGGAAAGTGAGGGAGATTATAATCATAATTCAGTTGCCGTGCTTGGAGTGGGCTCTCAGGACGAGAAAGATCATCAATCATTGAGTTTCACTAGTACTATGAATGAGGGAGTATGGGTGGCATGTTGATGGGTTTGGGGTGTACACATATATATTATAATATAATAAATATATCACTGTCGCGTTCCTAAACGATTTTTAGAAGGGTTTACCGTCGGATTGTCGAACTCCCCTCCATCCAGGGTCGCCGTTAGCTCCCTGATCACTGCCTTTGCCGCGTCGCCGTCTAAATAATTGATAATTAGTGAGTATAATCAATTAATGTTTTTATAATTATAATTATAAACATCAAAATAGTAAAAGCTAGCACCCTGACGACAGGCTTTGCCGCTTCTCCGTCTGAATTATCACTATTTAGACAACATTTGTGCTACTATCGCGAACGGTTTTTACAGAACTAGGGTGACTCCTAAAATTCTGCATCCCATTCTTTCTCTGAAACTACAATGTGTCATGAAATGATGCTCTTTAGGTGAAAAAAGTGACCCACCAATCCCTGCACCGCTCCCGCCGAACAGCCGGATCTGCTCCTCGAATTCGGCCATCTGCAATGGACAATTTGAGATATAATCTTTATTCGCATAAAAAATCAGTTTCCGATTGGCGATCAATGAGGTAATGTACCTGCGTACCAATGTGAGATAATAATCAGTTCTCGATTCGCGAGCTAAGCCCCGAAAGTACCGTAATAGGAAACTACGGTACCTGTGCTCTCTTCGCCGCATAATCCACCGATCGATTGGGCGCGATCGGAATACGGTAGAGGGAAGGCTCGGTGCCGAGATAGCCAACGACCATCTGAATTGATTTTTTTTATTGATTTCACATTTTTTTAATCGTTATGTTTCACATTCAACATAAGACTTAGAGACATATTGTTACCACAATTCTGAAGCGTCTTCATCTTAAAAAAAAAACAATAAATGAACCTACCTGATTTGTGTCAGCCACGGTGAGCATGCAGATGGCTTCTCTGCAAAATAATTTTTTATTGTTTTGATACGATAACAACAATAATAATAATAACAATAGTAATCACAATATAACAATAATGCAAAATTAATAACACCTCGCATCACACAGGTCCAGATGGTGCGCGACGAAGGGTGTATGGGAAGTCCACATGAGGATGTTGTCTCTGCAAGGAATCGTTTTTGGCGCTAACGATGCTCAACGGCTGTTCTGAACAATCGTCTGAGTCTCTCACTTTTGCATGCTCTTTCGCTTCTCTCGCCGACTAGAGAACATTGCGAAATGAGAGGGTCAGACCATTCCTCGCTGTTCTCATTAGAGTGTTTATGCCCAGGACGACTATGCTATCGAAAAATTACAGAGAATAAATAAAACTAACTTGAGTACCAGCAGCGCTCCCGTATTGGTGCTCACAATCGAGATGATGTAGTTGGTCGGACCTGAAATGCACACGTTAGAAGAGAAAAGGTACGACAAGAGTGGGTGTATCGCATGTTGGGCATTAACGTTAACTGATCAATTCCAATATCCAATTAATTGACACTGTGGCCGCGAAATCCATCCCAAATGAGGAATAACAGTCAATTAATTGATCAATGCAATACCAATAACCCAATTAATTGTCCTTTTTCATTGGTATTGGGGATTGAATTGACATGACTATTGGGCATACACTACGATAGGGAAAATGTCATCCTGATTAAAGCTCTTCAGTGCTAGTCCTATACACTGCAGGTTTCATGTCTCGCATTACATTACATGTTCAATTGGAGCGCCATAACAGTAACTACTACACACTTCATAAACCATAATTTCGAAAATGAATTGTTCACCATTATTGAAGCTCTTCAACGCCAGTCCAATGCACTGCAGGTCGAAGGAGAACTTGAGATTGCCGCCGGAAGTGAGGGCGACCAGGCGCTTCCTAAATTGTTTCTGAGCGATCTGTTTATGTTTCTGTGCGCTGAGTGAGCGAGGCGCTTTCTGGAAAATTTGTGAATGATTAAGTTACAATGTTGTTTATTTTCTTTTTCTCCTATTTATCTTGATACTGAAAGTAGATGATCGGTTCATGTGAGTTTCATGGCCCAAGTATGAACGTTGATGATTGAATAGTAACGATAGCACGTCGAATGCCGAAAGCCCAAAACTTTTGAATTGTTATTATTTTCGTCATTACAGATGCGTAGTCAATTTCACAAGCAATCATTTAGATTATCGACGTTTTCTCATTTTCTCGATTTCTCACCTGCACAGCACCATGATCGTCGGCAGACTCTCGTTCTGCGTGATCTGGATGTCCACGACGGCATCGCCTACTGCGAGGGACCAGTCGAACTTAATTGGTTAATTAACTACTTAGTTATTCATTAATTAGTTAATTAATTAATCAAGTGATTAATCAAGTAATTCACATTCAGCTTCTTGCCTCCGACACTGTGCGCGGCGAGGAGTGAGTACTTGACTGATCTGAAAAGTTTAATTTGTTACTTATTACAATTAAAATTTTGTTTTAACAGACGATTAAAAATGGAATCTTGTAACTTCAATCCATCTGTCTATGATGCTGTTCTGAAACTCATCAATTTTTACGTGAAAAGCAAACATGAATTGTAAGTAGTGAAACCTACAAAATACTGCATTTCCTTATCTTACTTTTCATCCCGGACGTGGTAAAGATAAATACTCACCGCACGGTGCCTGACGACCCGACTATAATCGAGGCTGAGGAATGGCAGACTCCGATCGGACCAGGATGGAGAGAGGTGGATAGCACGCGTGAGAGGACGCAGTGTTCGCCTGAGAAAATCACACATTTATGTTCTATCGGATAATATGGATAATAATAATATACTTTATTATATCCGTATCTATGTCAGCCTATAACATACCGAGTTCATAGATAGGTAGCGCGCGAGAATAGGAGCACGGAAAATGACACAACTACTCACCATCATAGATACTCATGCTTGCGCCTATACCCATCACGAGGATGTGATGGTTGGAGTCGGCAGAGGGGATGGGGACCTGCAAGGGGAGAAGAACCGTGAGATGTAGAAGGTTGGCAGGTGGGTGACGTTCTAATTGCTTTTGAATACGTTTCACTATTGCTACAAAATCTGCAATGCTGGAGCTCTTTTGATTATTACGCCGTATACATCGTGAGAAAATTTCCAAAATGCCCCAAATATCAGTTTCTCATTTTACCATCTTGAACGCAGTCTCGACCAGGTTGTGCGAGTACATCTGCTGCAGGACGGGGTCGTCGGTGTCGCCTATAATTGTGATTGATCAATATCCTCAGGTATCAACAAACATTTGTAAAAGCAATGATCAACAGTATCAGAAGTCCATCTCAGTACTCTTGGTAACATCAGCAAACAAACTTCATACTCACCCTTCTCAATATCGTACATGATCAGCATCTTCGGGGTAAGAACAGCGAGGGTTTGCACGTTGTATTGCGGAACGAACGTGGCCATGGCTATCTGGAATGGTATAAATTATTAATTCATTAATAAGTCTGTTTGTCTGTCCGTCTGTCCACCTGACTTTTCGCCTGGTTATGTGTTTGTTAGTCTATCAGTTGGTGTGTTTGTGAGCTGCACTGCGGCATGAATGCGACCAAGGTTAAAGGGGTATAGGCACGAATATCTGGCTAACTGAGCTCTCGACGTGAGATGATGGATCGTCGTTACCCGATTACACTTTCGAAACTCCCAGACTATCACTTTGAGTTCAAACCGAGATATGATCAATTGGCTGTGTGCCAAATGACCCTGCGGTGCAGGCAACGAGCGAGAGAGCGTGCGAAATGGATAGAGCGCGCCCAATATACCCTCTGGCTAAGATGACTCTCTCTCGCTTCGTGCCTGTCCCCCTTTAAGAATTCTTCTGTCTGTCCGTTTGTCTGTGTGTTTGTCTGTTTCCTATCAATGTTTCTCAGAGTTACGCCAAGTGGTACTCAATGTGAGTCCATCATCACGAGGATTCAACATCTTCCTACTGTCCCCAATGTTTCATCTCCAAAAATTGCCCTTTGGCAGCCCGCTACCGTCCATCCCCCGTGCCATGGTTTGACAAGAAGATGCATCATTAGTTTTGATTACTTTCATAGGTCTAGATGCTTGCTTCGGTGCTCCCATCTCCTTCCGACTAGGCCGACTCATTGTATTGCGTAGCAACTCTACATGTCTCTTCAATCGACTGTCTGGGTCTCTCTCCATTCCCCCTTCTCTCTACTCATCTCTGACCGTCTAGATGGCTTGGGACATGAAGCAGAACGCTATGGAGACTCGAGACTCATCAAATCCCCTCTTCCTCCTTCCCAGTCCTCCTTCCAGTCAGTCCCTTTTTCTTCCCTCGGAGAGTCTAGTGACTACAATGAGACTCCTCATCGCAGCCCTCTGTGTGACCTACCTCGTATGGGCAAGGGAGTATACGGTAAGATCTAGTGGTGTGGTGCGATACGGTAAGGCAAACCTGGCGTGGTGTACTGAGGCTCTACTCTAGTTTAGGGGTCCCATCGCAGTTGTCTGGTCCTAAATTTCTAAAAGTAAAGATTGGTGGTCCCATTCAAAATATCATTCAGGACGACGCCAGCTGCGACTACCTCGATCCGGACTATGGTCTTACCCAGGTAAGGTACCAGGATGATAGCCATGGATCCAGGTTGGGAGCAGGGTACCAGGGTCGAAAATATCATTCAGAGCGCCAGCTGCGACTACTTCGATCCGGCGTATGGACAGGTTAGTGCCAGTATACCAATGAACCAAGAACCATGGTACCGGTGCCAAACCCAGACTGTAATGTCCTCAGGTACTCCCTAGCGAGCCCATCGGAACCTACAGATCGAAGAAGGCCCAGGAGGTGAATTGATTAGCCAACTAGCAAGCTAATTAGCCTATAATCATTCAAGGAAGTCAGCTGCGACTACCTCGACCCGGAGTACAACCAGGGCCAGGTTAGTACCAGGAACCACGGTTCCAGCACCCGAAAACCATGTTCAGGGCCTCAAGGAGACGTGCGAGTACTTCCGAGAGCTCAACCTCAACGGCATCAAGGTGATCATCGGGGATTTTGAGGCAATCATGGCTAAAAGAACCTATATCGAAGGAAATGTGGGATTCAGGTCGACTCCCTTCCAATCATCGACTGCGAGGAGTACTTCTTCGGCGACTTCGCAGAGACTCTCAAGGTGTAGATATTGATGAGATTCGGAAGTAGGCGAGAGACAACTGTTATGTCAGAGACGGTATTGCGACATAGTTCTCATCCAACCTAGTTCCGTTGAGTGCTGGGTATACTAGCTGGTTGGGTCGCTTTGAAGTGGTGGGTATATCTTAGAAAGGAGTGCATAAATTGATTCAGCCCGAGTCGGTCGAGGACGCCAACAACTGCGACTACCACACCATGGTGACTGGCGTGAGAGACGAGCTGTAGACAGACCAACACTTCGCCTAAGTTTCATTGAGCCTATACTCCACCTTTCTGTACCCTTCTACAACCGATAAAGCTGTTTAAATAATGTCCATTCAAAACACCGCTTTCAGTAGAGAAAGATTAAAGTTGCTCCAGTGGTCGGCACCAATAACCCTTTAGTTACATGACAACCATCCCACAGTAGAGGGCCATCACCTATTCAGCCCCTTTCCGCAAGAGCTTCCCTTCATCTCCGAGGCTCACTTCTCTTACTTCTGTCTTCACTAAGACTACTACGAAACTGCTCCTGACCCTCTTCTGTTTGATTGTCGTTGTCTATGGCGCGATTGAGTTGGTAAGTTACTAAGTTGTGTACGTTCCTTATTGTCACATGCTCATGGACTGTGTGACATCCGATAGTCTAAGAGACACTAGCAAGTAGTTTTAAAGGAGTTTGCTAGGAGGTGGTCAGCGAGAAAGCGTGGGAAAGTGAGAGAACCAGCCTATTTCTCGAGTTTTAGATCCATTTGAATAGCAATTTCTTTCCAGGCGGGACGTGCAAGCCCAGTCAGCGTGGAAACGAATATTGATGTCCAAGAGGAACAGGTAAGGTTCCATAGTAGCCTCCGCGACATACCAAACGGGCCAGAACGATACGTTCCAATAACAATAGGAGAGACTGTCTATTCTCGTGATAACCTATCGTAGAGGTTTAGATGCATTAGGTGAAGGTAAAGGTATAGGTACATCCCGACTTCGAGACTGGGCTCGCGGGAGGATTTTGCTAGGCCAGTATCAAGAATTGAAGGAAATGTAGTTCTTAGATGCGCTATGAACTTCAGTTCCTGATTCTTATCAATCCTATTGTTGCAGCTCATCGGCGAAAAGAAGTACTACCGTTGTGACTATGGCAGTATGCGCAATGCCGATTTCCTGCCATTTAACGTCCCTCTTTCATTGCCCTGAAAGTAGCTCTCAGTGCTAATTCCATATGCATTGATTTTTTTTCTGTTGATAAAAGTGTTCCTTCCTGCCATGATTATCGATTGCTGAAGCACAACAGGACTTCTCCCATCCTCCTCCAGCCGGTCAATGCAATCTCGTCAGCGAATGATGGTCTCTCTCCACTTCACGCGCTCTCTAGTTTCTCTAACATATGAGAGATCGTGTGAAGGTGAGAGATGGACCAGTGCCCTGCTTCTTAGCAACCCTGCTATAGCCAGTCATCAAATCCACCCCTCTCTTCTTCTTCTCCTTCATTCACTTTCCATCGTACAGTCGAGATTGACTATGAAGTTGCTCATCGTTGCATTTTGTGCGATCGGTAAGGTTTAGACGTTGTTTTGGAGTAGCCGAGTAAGCGAAATGGACGAAAGGGAGACTTTTTAGGTGTCATCTGGTCCAAAGATGTGGTCAACTGTAACGCCCTCTCTGAGGATTTCGGAATGCCGATTAAGACTGACATGGCAAGTATTTTCTTATACTACCTTGAGCGCTAATACAACTGAATTGAACACTTCAATATTGAGCAGACGGACTCCTGCGAGTACTTTCCCGATTTCACTACCTCCGTCGAGTACACCGTCGAAGAGAAGACGATCGAGGTATAATAACAGGTCCTGTTCCGGGGATTAGACCTATGTAGCCATAGAATGCCTCGATTAACGTAGTCGCTTTTACTGATCATGTCACTGCTCTCCGTCTGCCTAGTCAGTGAGATATGCGAGGGAACATTCTATTTCTATCGGGTCCGACTCTATTATAATTCATTTTAGATCGTCAAGCCCCTGGAATTGCCCGAGGTTGTTCAAGTGGTAAGTTTGAAGAAACATCTTATGAATTCGGAATATGTAAACATTCATTTCTTGATCCACGAGCCGAAATACGACAAGCACATCAAGCACCTCATTGTGTTCCCTGAGGAGGAGGAGATTCCCGTGACTGGCGGAAAGGACGAGCTCTAGATCTGTGAGGTCTCACAAGACCTCCTTCATGTTCCTCATTCATCATGTGTCTTTTCCATTTGTAATCGATAAAGACAATGCTCCTTGAATGAAGGCCTCTCTCCGTCACATGCTATCTCGTTACTCAGACCTATGAAAGATAATGAAAATGTGAGAGACGGGACCCTTTCCTGCTTCTTAGCAACCCTGCTATAGTCATTGGGGGGAGTCATCAAATTCATCCCTTCCTTCTTCATTCACTCTTCCATCGTATAGTCGAGAGTGACTATGAAGCTACTCATCGTTGCCTTGTGTGTGATCGGTAAGGTTTTGAGGTCGTTTTCGAGTCTCAGAATAAGAGAACTGAATATGTGTAGGTAGACGTTTAGGTCTGAACTAGCCCAAAAATGATGCTGGCTTGTGTCCTAGTTGTGTCCTCCCGCGAGCCCAGTCTCGAAGGATGTACCTTTGACTTTAGACGTTTAGGTGTCCTGTCGTTCGAAGAAATGAACTGTGACTACCACTCTGACGAGTACGGAATGGCTATGGATATTGGCTTGGTAAGTTCTGTTCTACATCGTTGAACTGAGCAAGTCGGTTCACCGATGAGCACCGCCTAGCATAGTCGCTTTCGACTGTGAAATGGCTTGATGTGGCCCCACCTCTACCTTGAGCATACGTTACGCTAGAACATAAGCGATTCTTGATTATCAATGCTTTGGTCTAGCTGAATTGATTACTTCAACATTGAGCAGACGGAATCCTGCGAGTACTTCGACGGGTACACGACCACCGTGGAGACCAACGTGGTGACCACCGTGCCGACGGTTGAGGTATAGTTCCACGATTCCGTCTCTCAATTACCCGACCTCGTCGATGAGAGATGCGAGAGAGCATGCTAATTCGAGAGGGTCAGACTATTATCTTCAGATCCGTGATCCATTGCACTTGCCCGACGTTATTGAGGTGGTACGTTTCACAACAATTTAAGGCTTAAATAAACCCATTCAATTAGCATCAGGAGAGCGGCGACAAGCACATCAAGCAGCTCGTTCTGTTCCCTGAGGAGGAGGAGGAGGTGGCTCCGGTTGCTGGTGGAAAAGAAGAGCTCCAGAGCCTCACATCCATTCTTCTATCTATTGTCCATACGCGCAATGCTGTTTCTGTTGCTAGATATTAATTTGTGTGGACTTGATTGCGAGGAGGCTCCAGAGGCTGGAGGAAGAGGCGAACACTTGAGCTGCTCAGCCTGGTCATCATACACAACCTGTCATTAATTGCCAACGTATTACTCATAAAGCCAATCTTGCTCATCGTGTCTGGACGATCTTATGGAATGGGACACTTTCATTGGATGTCTCGCCTACATTATCTATGGAACTGATGCTCTCCATAATGAGCGATCTCTAGGCAATCAGACAGTGCGAGAGAGCATAAGAAGGTGAGAGAGTCTCAGTCAGTCATAGATCTTTTCATCCAATGCGGCACCAGGCAGCTGAGTACCTCTCAATTTCATACGTTCTCTCCTCGTTAGAGAAGTGAGAGAACCAGAATTCGAGAGAGTCAAGGCTAGCAACGAAGGATGAGCCGGCAAGATACGACTCTCGTTATTCTCCATGTTCTCTTGTCTCTCACTGACCAATGAGAGAGTGCGTGAAATGAAAAGAGCATTCCTTGCGGAGCCTGGCAACCAGAATGAGATGAGATCCGCAAACAGTTACGGTCTCTCCACTTCATCTGCTATTTCAATCCAGAGAAAGAGAGCAGCCCTTTTTCCGTTGCCAAGCACTATACGAAATGAGGAGGGAAGGAAAGCCTCAGTATTCCTTTGCCATACAGTTGATTCCCCTCCCTTCGCTTCTCCCTAGGCTCGAGCTTACGTTACCCAATTTAGGATGACTCTCGACTCCAAACTGCTCACCCTCCCTCTCCTCATCGCCCTTGTGGCCTTCACCTCTCGCGATACGATTCTCGAGAATGAGACTGCTCTCACCGTCCCTGATCAGGTACGGTAGTCTGATGTTACGGTAGGTCAGACTCCGAAATCAACAGCATATTCAGAAGGACGTCATGGTGGAGGCTGGCGTCTCCTTCGACGTCGGAGCCAAGGCTTCTGAAGTCAACGATGAGGACGACTTCAGCCTCAAGTTGCCCAACGTGATGGGCTACACGGTGAGAATTGTCGAGTTTAACAGGAGACTCGGCGATTTTAGTAAAATGGACTATTTCCAGGCCCGTTGGAACAACGTGACTCAGAAGTGTGAGTGGGTCTTCTACTCGGTATACGGCGGAGAGGGAGAGAAGAAGGGAGCTGTGGTCTACAAGTATGCGGACCATGAGGAGACTGTGGTGTACTAAGAACTAACATCCTCTCCTCAATCATGTCCAGTATTGATAAATATGCTTCACGAACTCTTGTTGAGTGCCAGACGAGATATCTTAGCAATTTTAGGGCGCTCATTTGATAAATAACAAAATTAAAGTATTTCTACACAGCGTGTCAGAGGGGGTAGATAATTCAATTATCGCGTCCGAGGCCAATGCGTGTCGCTCTATCATTCTGACCCATCTCGAGCGAGCGGGGCGGTTTAAAATGAGGGAATGAGAGTCCACTCGAACATTTTCAAACAAATTCGTTAGATTTCATTTATTGTTTCGGTGAAACATATTCGACTTGTACAAGGAGAATCTTGCAAAACTCATTAAATTTGGTGTTACCGTTTCCGGAAGCTCGGAATTGGAAACCCCCACACCATTATTATTCACGGATGACTGAGAAAATTCTCTAGTTATCTGTTTGATTAGATTTTCAATGATACCTTACTATTTTTCAAGAAAACTTCAATTAAAGGAGAAAAATGCGGTTTTCTCGAAATTTTATAACGCGTCAATGAAAATCTAATCAAACAGATTTGTAGAGGATCTTCTTAGGCATCCGTGAATAATAATGGTGTGGGGGTTTCCAATCACGAGCTTCCGGAAACGGTTACATCAAAATATACTAATTAATAATTAAATTAAAAAATTCAGAATGAACCGATTGATTCAGAAATGGCTGAGAGACACCTTTGGTCATAGATTGATAACTCTAGCTTTTTAGATTTGTATAATTATCTCTTATCCGTAGGTTATGGAATATGCTTCACAGGTATTTCTTAACCATTGTCTACAAATGACCATGAAAAGGGGTCGGACGCCGAGAACAAAGGAGTTCGGCCTCTCTGACACGCTGTGTTCTATGGAGTGCGAGAATGTCTTTTACTCGGTGTACGGCGGAGAGGGAGCGAAGAGGGGAGCTGAGGTCTACAAGTATGAGGACCACGAGGAGACTGTGGTCTACTAATGCATTGACCCGTCTTCTATTCCAATAACTATTCGATAAATGACTTTGTGCAAGAGTTGAAAGTTCGAGTACGCTTCACAATGGCTTATTAAGCATCAATTGGGCAATTTTAGCAATGCTATGAAGACACCAACTACTATTCGATAAATTATTTTGAGCAAGACTTGGTTCGAGTATGTTTCACCAGCAATTATAAAATCGCACATGAGTTATCAGAGCAATCGTCTTGACACTCCTTCGATTTCATCGCAATTTATACTCACTTGTTGCAACGGAAACTCAACCGAGTACATCAACACCACGTTATACTGCTTCTTGGCCGGGTTCCCTTATTGCAATCCTCCATCCATTTTCCCATTCATTCGGCGTATTTTCAATATTGCTTAATCCCCCCTTGATCAAATTGAAGCCAGCTGAAAGAAAGACTCACTTGTAGCACAGGTAGTCCCACGGGGTGCATCAACATTACGCTATCTTGCATCATGGCCGGGTTGCCGGATTGGGGACGAGCTTGCTGCAAGGATCAAAGATCAAAGATTTAATAAATTTAAAAAAATGAAGAGTTACTTCTGTATTCTGTTAAAAAATCGTTGCCTATCGAAAAAATAAGCAAATGAAAATATCAGAATGGACGTAAGGATGAAAGATCAGGATGAGGTATAGAAGGTATCGACCGATTATCTAAAAACTACAAAGGTGCACAAGTACTTTCAGTTAGGTTTCAGTAATAATTCATATTATCAGAAAACGAATTACTGCAATTTCCGATTCATTCGAAATCAAAAAAAAAGCAAAAACATGAAAAGACAATACAGTATACCGGCAGGATAGGAACGGAGGGGTAGTTGATTATTGATCTTTGATCTTTACCTGTTTCAACGGAGCGACGTCCACAATCACCAGAGTGCCGTCCTCGGTGCCGATTAGGACTTGGTCGCGGTCTGAGTATTTGTTTTTAGTTATTATAAATTCATTTTATGCAACAAAAATGGTTTGAAAATGATTTTTCGGCAATGAATGCAGCATTGATTGCTTTCTAATCGAAATCACGAGCATTTGACCTATGGTTGAAGCATAACTGACGCAATACTGATGAATATCTCAATAAGATTTGCTCCAAATAGTGAAATTGTTTCAGTAATTCATGGTAAACTAAGCCAAGAAAGAGATATGTTTTCGAAGACATACCTTTCGCCGGCGATATCCTGCCTACCACATCAATCAATCACGCTAACCTCGCTCTCTAGACTGCATTCTAGCTCAAAATCCGGCAAAAGACGGCTTTTGTCAGGCAGATATTTTCGAAATTCGGCCCACAAATTTATTTTTACCTTTCGCCGGCGAGATCCTCCCCACCGTCATGCACGAGATGTTCTCGATGCGGGACGAGACGAACTCGACGAGGCGGAAGAGCGACATAGCTCGAACTCAAACGAGAACCTGGCAGTACCCTGAAACACTCGCTGTTCCACTAATGAAGAAGCCGCGCTGTACAGACGATAAGTTAAGGGTTCAAGAAAAGGTAAAGGTGACCTCGTGAATCTGGCGGTTATGTAACAGGCCAATTCAGTCCGGAGGGCCTAATCTCTTCATCGGGTTCAAGTAAGGTAACAGAATCAAGGATTGTGCTGTGACAATTATTCGCTTCCTCAACCGAATAAGTGATCGAATATGTTTCATGCACTCGCTAATAATTCGGAAACATATCCTACAACGTTTCTGGGACTACATCCGCTCAAAAAATATAATGAAATAAAGAAAACTTGGAAGCAGACTCAATTAAGGACCTGCATGACATTGCATTGCTTGGAAGACAAAAGTGCCCACTGCTGTAGATCAATTCAAAGGCATGAAATGAGGAAATGCAGGGGAAAAGGCAGTCAACGCGCGCCCCAGTGTCCACTCGTGCCTCCCGTTGCCAAGGAGACCAGAGTAGACACTGGAGGGGCAGATTTCGAGTGCTTTAAACTCCATGGACCCTAATTTTCGCGTAATATTCGCAAATTATTAAAAGAAACGGAGGAAAGGGAAACGCGCCCTTGTGTCCACATCAAGAGCCCGTTGTCAAGGCGACTCGCAGGGAAACAGACGGGGCAGGGGAGGGAAGGGGCAGAGAGGGGCAGAGGCAATGGAACCCCTTCTTTAGCCCCATCGAGCTCAAATTAGCGATCATCTTTTCAGTTCCTTATTAGATGGGAGGCAGCAGACCTGGTAAGTACTCAGCTGGTTCCAAGGCGGGTAAAGAAAAATCAGAAAAGAAGAGCATTATCGAGACACTTCAATTATCGCTCTAGCCAAACCACAATCTTTCTTCAAACAGTCACAGTTCCAGGCACAGCGTGTCAAAGTGAAAAATTCCTTTGTTTTCCGCGGCAAATCACTGTTCATGGTCCATCGCGGACAATACTTAAATGAAAACTGTGAAGCATATTCCGTAACTCACTGATAAGATAAAAATGAGCAAATCAAAAACAACACAGTTATCAATTTATGAGCTAAGATGCCCCTCTATCAATATTGACCTGATCGGTTAATTTTGAATTGTTCAAATAAAATGGTTTACTTCGTTCAAATTCATGTAACTTTTTCCGCGAGCTCTTTATTGGAAACCCCTACACCATTATTATTTTCGGAAGCCTAAGAAGATTCTCTAGAAGGCTGTCCACTCGGATTTTTCACGATACAGTACTTTATTTTGAGAAAACTGTGTATTTAGATTATAAATGCTTTTTTCTCAAAATCAACTAATGTATCGTGAAAAATCCGAGTGGACAGTCTTCTAGAGAATCTTCTTAGGCTTCCGAAAATAATATTGGTGTAGGGGTTTTCAATGACGAGCTCACGCGAAAAGTTATATCAGTGTTAACCATTTCCACGATGCCTTATTTGTGCAAATTGAATAAGTTTCACCGAAACAATGAATGAAAACTAGCGAATTTGTTTCACTTTCATCGAAATGTTCTCTAATTCCCAAAATTCCGACCGCGCCGCTCACTCAGAAAGAGGCAAAATGGTAGGGGAGAGAAAAGAGTCACGAAATTTCGTTTGCCGCGATTTTCTCGCTGTGACACGCTGTGCCAGGCAGAATCGACCAGAATACGCTAAACTGATCTTCTCCATCAACAAAGTGTACTGGAGATCAAAGATCAACTTCTGTATCCCATTCCAGTTCCCGATTTCAGTGCTTCGAACAACAACAATACATCCGATAGTTCACAATCTTCATATATTCAGGACACAAATCCACAAAGAGAAATCGGTAACGCATCGGACAATAATAGTAATAATATGGGGCATTCTCAGGGGGTCTATACGTTTATACAGTAGTATCCGTGGCGGGTTTGGTCGATAATACAGTCATAATAAATAGGGGCGAGGGGGCGGAATGGTGGTGTGTGGTGTGGCGTGGGAAACGTCGTCCGGGTTACGGTAGTCGACTTATTGGGCCTTCTTGGCGGCCTTGCGGTCCTTCTTGGCCGAGGTGCCGCGCACCTCCTTGTCCAGGATCGACTTGTACAGGCGCGAGCCGACGTAGCCTGAAGAATTTATCTTTGATCTTTGATCTATATGATTCAGAGGTAGTTCCGAATGCATTGCACCATTCCCCCATGCTCACTTTGATTCTAACACACCAATGCTAACACTTCTAACGAATTTCTCATTTGATTTTTGATCTCTATGATCAAGCCACAATTACAACAATTAGACAACCACCCCTGCGCGTAGGCTAATCATAGACTTCCTACGTAACGTGTTTGCGCGCTCACTGGGCAAACACCCCTACTCAAGTCTTACCAAGACTCGTGGCAGATACAAATTCAACATGACGTCATCGTGAATTCTCATAGCACCCCTAATTTATCTCAAAATTCTCTCTGACATCACTAGCCTTTTCGAAATTCACTCAAACTGTAGTAGCGTTTTCCCTTAATCCACAGCCCGAACAGCAGAATCTCTGCGACTCTCTCATTATTTAGCGCTCTCTCGTCGATCAGAGAAGCGAAAGAGTACGGGAAAGCGAGAGAGCAGAAGAGAAATGCACGATACTACATGAGCAGGATTGCCAACACGAAACATGCAATCCCCCCATCTACTCGATTGTTATTACACCCCACACCAACGAAATGCCACGTTTCACCAATGAAAACTGCCATGACTCCAGCTCTCTCAAATTTGATCTTTGATCTCTGAACCCTCTCAAACCTATGCACGTACATGAACATGATTGCCAACGCTACACGTGTGATCTTTATGTATTGTTATTGCACACTACCAACGAAATGACACGTTTCACCAATCAAAACTACGTCAAACTCTTTCATCCTATTTTCAAAAATAACAAAATAATAAAAAATAATAACAACAAAAACAACGAACCGAAGACGGCGAGCAGCACGAGCGCCGGGATGATGAAGACCGTGTTGTCGAACGACTGTCTGAAATGAGATGAAGTTGATCTTTGATCTCTGGGATTTGGTCTTTGACCTCTGACAGTTGTGAGATGAGTTGGGTCCCAAACTTTTTGATTTTGATTTACGAAGATCCCAACAGCTAAACCACTCGTTCAACACCCCCGGTCCAACGGAACTTTTACGTTGGTCATTGATCTTAGATCTCTGATCTCCAAGGATCCCTACTTCTGTCCCTGATCAACGAACTATTCCATCCGAAAAACCAATTAATCCGATTGTAAAAAACGTTCCGCACATGAATCAGCACTACTATTACACGTGGATCTCAGCGAATACCAGCCAAAACGATCAATACTCGATAGCAATACTAAACTGAACGAAACTGAAATACCGTACTCAAAGGGAGTCCATCGACAACTGAAAGCTTCCGTAACCTAAACCATCACTGAACTACCGAACCCGAAGGAAGTCAATCAATAACTGAAAGCTGCCGCACCCCTTCAATCGAAAACTGATAAAAACTAACGCACCCTAAGGATGAAACCGATCGAAAACTGATCAAAGATATCGTACCCTACGAACCAAATCGATCGATAACTGAAAGGAATACCGTACCCGAAGGGAGACTTGCCACCGAGCTCGACCATCTTGTGCTGCTTAGAGGGCTCGAGATGAAACTACCTACAATTAGACTAATCAACGACCGTAATTAGTCTAATTAGCACGAAAACCACGAGATTGGATGAAAAGGAAAGCTAGAAGAGTGATCTTTGATCTTCGGGCATAATTAGCCTATTAACACGAAAACAACACTATGGAGTTAAAAGGAAGGCTAGGAGATTGATCTTCGATTTCTGTTCCAATGAGGAAGCCTAATTAGCATGAAAACATCGCGAAATGAGTCAAAACAGTGAGGGATTAGAGGGACACGATGTTTGAAATCAGGGGGAAGAGGGAGGTGGAACGAAAACAAGGGCAATGGGACGCGTGGACTGTTTTACAATCAATCGATAACAAGCGTCGGTATGTGATCTACAGGCTATCCAGGGGGCAAATGATCTAAATAGCTATAAGAAGGCCTAGCGTTTCGGATTGCTCACAGTGAAAGGACAGTGATAAGATGACGTGTCCTATCAAAGATAACGGTATCTGGGAGCGGGAACATGTTTTCAAGGGGAATTTGAGAAGGGACGGTGTCAAAACAAGACTGACAAGGCCTAGTCCTGATAAGGTGACGTGTACTATCTCTCAACAAAAGATTCTTGAGAGAAAAAGTCGCGAAAATCCAGAAAACGAGAGGAAAAGCGAGCGGGAATGAGGTAATTGGGACACGAAAAGGAGAGGAAGAGCACGGGAAAGGAAGGGGAAGGAACTCTCCCCCGCTCCTCTCCCGCTCTCCTCCCTCTCGCCTTCCCTCCCTCTTCCCTCCAACAAAGCTCCAAGCCACGCCAGTCCCGCCCACCCGCCGCTAACCGCAGGAAGTCTTCTGGTTGTTTTCGCGCGAAAACCATTATTCAAAGGGCAAAAACCAACGTTTTCTTGTTAGAACTATCACTAGGGAGAGAGAATAGAGCGGTAAGGGTAAACGTTGAGCGAAAAGGAGGGAAAATAGCGATATTTAAGAGTTACTGTGGTTAGCGCTGCGCCGAACTGCAATAGCATGTAAGAGCATGCGGGGAGTGAGAGAGATAGCTAGATAGCCTGAGGGGAGGGGAGGAAAGATAGGAGGAGATAGGGACTAGAATATACTTTTGTTGAGCCTCCACAACATGACCCTACGGCCGAAGTGACCGATCAGGGTTCGGAAAGATCAAAGATTAAGTGAAATGCGTAGCTAAATGATGTGATGTGGGCTCTGGTGTGCGCCCCCAAGTTGGAATCAAGCACGATTGGGGGGTTCCAAGTTGCGACCAGGCTTGGGGGCAACTTGGGTGACCGGTCTCTTCATTTCCCATACTATTTCTCTATCTTTCTTTCTCTCGCTCTCTCGCTTACAGTAACCCATCGGGGGAATCCCAAGTTGGAATCAAGTTGATTCCAACTTGGGTGAACAGGCGAGATAGTCAGAGAAAGAGACAGAACGAGAGAGTATGGCGAATCGAGAGATCATTCGGGTTTCCAAGTTGCCCCCAAGCCTGATCGCAACTTGGAACCCCCCAATCGTGCTTGATTCCAACTTGGGGGCGCACACCAGAGGGGATAGTGGAGATAGGAGATTGGAGCAAAGAAGACTACAGTTTGCAAGTGAGCATTTCTTCAAGAAATCCCGAGGAAAAGTGCTGGAGAAAAGCGGCAGAAAGATCAAAGATCAAGTCAAAGGGGCAGAAATTGATCAAAGAAACGTATCCTAGATGTCAGAAGTATGTGGAGGAGCGCGCAGAAAGATCAAAGATCAAACAAAATACGCGAAAACAAGGCGAAAATACGAAGAAAATAGTGAACCGACCTGCTCCTAGCGAGCGCAGAGGGACGAATGAGGGAGGGAGTGACAGTTAAATTGACATAATCCCATTCACAATAGAAGACTAATCAAATTTGCATGCGAACAAGTGAAGAATGGGTAATGTGTGAAAAACATTCGAATTTAGCGCGTTTTCTGACAAAACGCGAGGATTTCTCACTTCATGATATCGTGAAAATATAATCAGTTCCGGTAGTGCCGAATTCGGTTCCAGTCGTTCGAAAACGAAAGGGAGCGGAGCAAGCACACGCGTTGCGTTTTCGGGCTCCACCCACTTTCGTTTTGCTGAGTTTTTGGCTTATTTTTTTGCATTTATTTTTGTCTAACAACACAAAAACAAAGCCGTAATCGCGCAAGCAATCGATAAAACAAGTCGCGAAAATGTGCGAGCAAAACAGAGATTAAAGCGTTCCAGGGCGCCCAGATAGGAAGGTGGGCGGAGTCTGCTGCTAAACACAGAACTTTTGCTAAACACCGTAGTGACTTTGCTGAGCTTTCGAAACGCACGATAATGTGGGTGAACTATCAGCGGTTGGCCGTGATGCCACTCTGAGATAGAACCGTTCCACCCGCGTTATTGTTGTCGTTTGCGCGCGCGCAAAGTAGACTCAAGTGCAATATCAGTTCCAGATATGACCGATATCAACGATTTGTCAGCATTTCGGGCTGGCAGTTCCCAGCGTTAATAAAAAAATGAAGAAAAAAAAGAAAGAGGAAGAAAAATAATCATTGTGGGTGCTAAAAATAAAAGGTGAAGTTGCAACAAAATGCATCGATTATGTGAATTCCTGCTCCGTTTGCTAAACAAACAAAGTCTCAAATCAACGGATCTTTATGACAGAGCTCTTGCAACAGGGATAGTCGAGAATAGGAAACAAATGGATAACTTTCGGGGTGCAGTTGTCAAACTGAAGCATCCGTCTCTCCATTCAACACGCTCTCTCGTTTCGCTGACCGATGAGAGAGAGCGCGGAATGAAGAGACGAATACCTCACTCTAACAACCAACGGGGCAGTACATACAAGAGTTGATCTACCCGAAAATGGATTGATATGAGATCAGCAGTAGAAAGATTTCCGGGAACAACGGCGCTCTCTCACTTTCCCGTGATCTCTCGCCAGTCAGAGAAAGCAAGAGACCACGGAAAGTGATAGAGCGCAATGACAGTATGGGCAAGAGAAAAATGGGGGTTGAAAGATGGAAAGGGTGATCACAAAAGGGAATAAAGCAGTAACAAAGGGACAGAACCTAAACGAATCAAGCGGGGCTATTAATAATTAGCAAAAAATATGTAATTAATAAATAAATAATTAATAATAATTAATTATTCTTCGGATCATCATCGTCGTCATCGTACTTGCGTCCGTTCATCTGCAATTATTTGAATTATCGAATTATCTTATTCTAATTTAAAATCTTCGGCGTACAAAAATGTGTTTCATCCTCAATGTAAATGATACCGATTTATGTCCAAATCGTTGAAATTGACTTTGTTGGGAAAATAAATAACCAATTATCGCTAGCTCATTCGATGCTGATTACTTCTGTTCGGCAAGGGTCAAATCGAACGTCGGAACACTAACCTGACAATACACATCCACAATCCTTTTCCAGTCTCTATTCTCTATCATTTTCCATAACATCACGTGATACTCAGAGTTTTGCCTAGTTTTACTCATATCACGCGTCTTCTGAGAGATTGCAGGAAAACGCCTCCCTTGAGGAACCAGGAGCCGAAAGTTTGAGCTTTGACTATGGCAATTTTTTGTTAGACTATATTGGCGACGAGAAATTTTTGAGTCACAATTATTTGTCCCAAAACCGGGTTTTAGACATTTTCCGGCTCCGGGGACGGCTATGTCATATCTCAGCTTCCAGACAAGCTAGGAGGCTGTACCCGGGCTCAAAAAATGTGGAAAAATATTCTGAACAACTTTGCTGTTGATGTGGAACCAAATGGAAAAATATTTCGTTTCGAAAATTTTGAAAAACCATTTTCAGAATCAGAAAAAAAATTCTACTGGTCCGGGGACCCCCCCATTCCTTGTGAGTGGAATGCAGATTCGGAATCCCCATACTTGTATTAGTTTGTTAAAAAATTGACCCGAGGGCCTAGGCCGTGAAAATCGACCTTCCGGACTCGAAAACCACTTCGGAATCACAATTTTTCTGAAAATATCAAGGTTTGAAGGCGCAGATCTTTCCAATTTTAGCTTCAATATGGGTGTAATCGATGGGAAAATAAGTCATGGGATGTGGAAAATGTTTCCTGAAAGTTTGAGACCGATTGCTAAATTTTTTTGAAATTTCATTTTTTCGAGTTTTTGCTCCAAAAATCGAAAATTTCGTCAAAAAAAATTTTTCTTCGGATTTGTTCCAAACATTCAATTTATGTTTTTAACTACCAATTAATAAGTTCTAAGTCGATTTCACCTATATTGAAGCTAAAATTGGAAATATCTGCGCCTTCAAACTTTGATATTTTCAAAAAAATCGTGATTCCGAGGTGGTTTTCAGGTCCGGAAGGTCGATTTTCACGGCCTAGGCCCTCGGGTCAATTTTTTATCAGACTAATACAAGTATGGGGATTCCGAATCTGCATTCCACTCACAAGGAATGGGGGGGTCCCCGGACCAGTAGAATTTTTTTTCTGATTCTGAAAATGGTTTTTCAAAATTTTCGAAACGAAATATTTTTCCATTTGGTTCCACATCAACAGCAAAGTTGTTCAGAATATTTTTCCGCATTTTTTGAGCCCGGGTACAGCCTCCTAGCTTGTCTGGGAGCTGAGATATGACATAGCCGTCCACAGAGCCGGAAAATGTCTAAAACCCGGTTTTGGGACAAATAATTGTGACTCAAAAATTTCTCGTCGCCAATATAGTCTAACAAAAAATTGCCATAGTCAAAGCTCAAACTTTCGGCTCCTGGTTCCTCAAGGTCATGCAATCTCTCAGAAGACGCGTGATATAATTAGATACTCAAGAAGAAAATTGAAGAAAATAAATACCTGATAATACATATCCACAATCCTCTTCCAGTCAATAGCCGTTTCGATGTTCCACGTTGAGGATGCGCCCATCTCGACGGTCTCGCCGCCGTGGACGTTGTCTGGGATTATTAATTAGGTAAAGGTTAAGGTGCATCCCGACTTCGAGACTGGGGTCGCGGGAGCACACGTTGGGCTAGTTCAGATTGGAGCACCCACCTTATCGCCAGACCTATTTACCTCATGAACAAGTCACTACCAATTCCCCTTCAGGCGCCTTGGTGGGGCGGGGGTGTAAAATTACTTTGATTATTAATGAGTTAATTAATTAATTTTAAAAAATAATCTGATGATAAGGTTCTAATAATGTAAACTATTTGTTCAGTTATGTTTCTGTACTCTTTTACAAGAGTCAGACTGAATGAGTACCCTCGCCCTCGGCTACCTTCGGGTCGAGCGGGGGAAAGTCCAGTCTGTTCTCTCAATTCCTCATACACACCGAGGGGAGGGAGGCAGAGCGAGATGAGGAGGGGAGAATTGTCTCCGCCTCTTTCCCTGCCCCGTTCTACCTTCACTCTTGCATTGTGTCTCGTTCCATGCTTGTGACCGACAACGTTTGAGTCAGAAATCAGCCTAGTTCTCTAAAGCACAGTGTGTCGTTGGGGGGATACACGGTTCCTCTCCATACAGACACATCTCGTCCTTTATAGTTTCAATGGGTGTACATCTGGGTTCGAATGTCGTCAACAGCGCTAATGTGCAGCGATATGCTCCTATACAAACAAAAATAGAACGCTTCTTCCACAAAGCTCCTCGACTATGTACGAACATTCCTACGACTACTCAAAAATACTGCTCCCTCTTCCTCCCTGTCCTACCCTTCTACAATACCCGAGATCTGTTCTCGATTCGCATACTACTGAAGTACGGTAGAATAGATACCATACCATCTCCATCTCCTCCTCCCCGCATCACTGGACTGCTCCTGCCTCCTCCCTGTCCACCACCCATGGAGAAAGCGTCGATGTTCTCTTCGTAGCGGAGGTCCATCTGAGCCTTTTCCGTGCAGCAACGTACTGCAAATATAACGATTTAATAAAGTTACAACTCTGAAACTGCTTTTTGAAAGCTACTCGCTACAACAATTGATGAAGCAACTCATGATTGTGAAAAAATTCCATTACGTTCGTCTGGCACTGTCAGTGATTATCAACCGGCATACAAAAAAACCCGTTTGATCACAAAGTTTTTTTGTGCAGATGCGGATAAAATATGACTCACATCGATTCCGCCACATTACTTTCAGCACGACCAATAACTTGGTGAGCATATTGATAGGCGAGGGAGTGGCAGCCCTCTTGTTCATCTGTCTGATGAGAATGGCACGACCGAATTTCCATTCCTTTAATTAGTTAAGTAATTAAGTAATTAATTTTTTCACAATTGATGAAGGAACTCATGATAATTAAGTAATTAACTAATTAATTAGATAATTAAGGTGTCAAACCTTGTCCGACTGTGCTTGAATGCGCTGATAGGTGTCGGACATCCTGGAATATTTGCATTTTCGAGAAATTTTTTTCTATTATTCGACACGGTTTCAGTTATGTTTCACCGTCCATACTATTTTCATTAAGATCTTAGTTAATAGCCATAACTAAAAACTGAATTTACAATGGTAAACTCACATAGCAATCAGCAAATTAATCAGCACGATAAGTGTGACCATCATGTAGATGCCGAAGATGAGTTTGAGAATGATCTTGGAAAACTCAGGAACGAGATGGAGGGGCGGCATCGAGTCGGGCTGGAAGATGTTTAGATTCGAAAGTGCTCAGGTATGTTTCAAAATGAGTATATTTATCATGTTGGAATGATCTTAACAGTAACTCAGGGTCAGTTGCCGAAAAAACATAAACAATTTTTGATTTTCTGATGTGCTCGTGTGCCATGCAAAGAATGGGAGTAGGTGACAGGAAAAGAGTCAATTAGTTCCATCTGTTTCTATCCATTCGAGAAGTCACAACAACCCACATCAACTAAACCGAACAACGAGAAGAATAACATCTCCAGTGTCTGCTCGGGAGATGAAAGACACCCCCTAACTAATCCCCAATATTTTCCCTCGTTTTCGAATTTCGAAAAGATCAATTTTCGTAAAAACCCACTTCAACCAATCCGAACAACGAGAAGAACAGCATCTCCAGAGTCTGCTCGGGAGATGAGAGACGCATCAACTCCGCACTGTCCTCGTCCACAGGTTGGTAGGCGGGCTGAAGGAGGGTTTGAATTCGAAAATTTCATCAATAATGCGAAATGCTGTTATCGGGTCATCATAACTATTTTCGTAGCGGTAAAAGCAAAACAGTCGAAAGGTTGGTAGGCGGGCTGGACGAGTAGTTTAACTCGAATTTCTCTCAACATTCTGTTTCAGATATGCTTCAATTTTGTTATTTGTCTTGCAGACAGCCAGGTATTTGATTTCTCCTTGAATTGTTGGGATACAAATATGTAATTAATAATCAACAATTCACCTGGAAGATGCTGGTGACGTGCAGCGTGAATCCTGCCACGAACAACATTAGGATCACGAGGAACCGGGTGAGATCGTACATGAGGTCCCTGAATGTTTATTATTTGATTTATTGCTAATTAATTATGATAGTTATTAATTGGTACCTGATAATAATAGCCCATGGTCCGAACAGGTGGTGCACAGTCAGGAAGTCGAGGAACTCGACGAAGGCGAACAGGAGGGCAAACGCGAAGAGTTGGTTCTGGATTTGGTTCATTATGGTTTTTGTGGAAAATCGAATGTGTTTCAAAACAAAGCTTTGGCCATTAATCTTCTACCAAGGCGATGTATACGGCCTTCGTTGGACAAAAAATATCGAAAAAAACAACTTGAAGACATGTCTGGAATCCGGCTCTCCTCATTAAATATGAGTCACCGTCTCTTCATTCTCCGCACTCTCTCGTCAGTAGACCGGGCGAGAGAGTGTGTAAAATTAAGAGACGACCCGTATTTCGAATCCGATCCTCCTCACCTTCAAGTACAGCATCGTCCTCGCGAAGTGCAGCTTCTCCTCGTTGTCGAGCTAGAATATTGAAAGTTTGACACGGAAAGGAAATGACAATTGTTCATCATCGAGGCTCATTCGGAGCGAATCATTTTATTGTGCCAATACTGGAAATAAATAAATGACCTGAGGAAAGAAAAGGTAGGGCAGCATGAATGCCAGTACGTGCACTGCAATAGCTGCAGCAGCCAGGACGAGGATGAGGACCTGTATAATTGAAATTCAATTTGATTTTCTGGCAATATCACAGCGTGTCAGGGAGACAAAATCCTTTGTTCTCCGCGTCCGACCCCTTTTCATGGACATTCGAACACAATGGTTTTATAAAACCTGTGAAGCATACCTCATAACTTACTGATAAGAAGCAATCATGCAAATCAAAAATGTCAGAATTGTTTGACTATACTCTAATATGCCTCTCTTCATTTGTTAACATGAAAAATTGTTTTTGAAATCTTTCATGACGACTTCTTATGTTTACATATTCGGAGTTAAATAACTTAATTACCGTACATAGGAACCCCCACACCATTATCATGAAAGGTTATCCAAATGAAACGAGCTACATAGTTACTGGAGATGGTTTTTAAAGAAAAGACTTTGTTATCGAGAAACATGCAGAAATTCTCATATTTCCATGCTGAACTCGAACGTAGGACATTTATTTTGAAATCGACCTCCAGTAACTATGTAGCTCGTATCATTTGGATTACCTTTCATAATAATGGTGTAGGGGTTTCTAGTCACGGTTTGTAAGTTATTTAGGTTTCTGTATAAGGAACACCAAGATGCGGCACGCGAACAACTTCGTATGAATTGGTTACGTTTCACTGAGACCTATTTATCAAAACGGGACTTTTTGAGATAAAAGCTTTCCGATTCTATCAATTTCTCTTTCACGACCACTCCGATCGCTCGAGAAGGGAGAGAATGATAAGTAGGGAAAAGGGAGACAAGCATTGGCCTCGGACGCGATTTTCCTTATTTGACACGCTGTGAATATTAATGATTAGTTAGTTTTCTTAGCAACAAGACGGCCCATCGACCCTTCAATATTCTTCAGAATGATATGATACAGGCGAAACTTATGTGGTTTCACACATCGTCCTGACAATTCCTTTGATTCGAAACTCAAAGTACCTTCACGATGCCCAACCCCGATCCTCCTCCAACATTCGTCAGTTCGGAGACGAGATTGCCGCTTAGCCAGAGAAGGAGCAGCCTTAAATCAATATTGTATTCAACATTGAAACTGTTAAAATCATTTTCAAGGCGCCAAGGACACGCCTTCCTTCCTTGAACATCAAATATTATTTTTAATATTATTTTTAATGCGGCTATCTGAAGCCAATCGATGGTGATCATCACAGAACTAGTTTTCAAATTCTCTGAAACATATCCGAACCCGAACAAAGATCCGTTTGCAAGTCGGTCCACCGACGAGCATCACCCTTTTACCCTTTTTGCAAATTCAGAAACTGCTCACCACTCCACCGGATTGGGCATTACTGATGTCACCTCGTACATTTTTTGCTTTTAAAAGTTTTTTTTACGAGTTCCAAGCCATGATCAGATTTCAACCACTTTTTCGCATATATTGAACAGTTGAAACTCAACTTACTTAACATCAACTTTTCACATAAAATGAGAAAGAACTCACCACTCCACCGGATTCGGCATCACCGACGTTACTTCGTACATCTTGTGCGTGATGTTGAGCACGACGGTGGTGAGCTGGAAAATTGCGAAATTTATCATAATCAGATGCGTTAATATAGTGATCAGTGATATCAGCGTTCTATCCATTACAGTGCCTACACCCATAGGAACAGGAAATATTTCGTGCGTGATGTTCAGCACGACGGTGGTGAGCTGGAATAATTTGATCTGACGCTATCGGCATATTCAATAACCCAACGAGAGCCCAGTAACCCAGAAAGCGATGACAAAAGGAAATAGGTTTGATGGCTAACGGTTACTGCAAAATTATTCAACGTTTCACGACTGATATCCAGTCATTTGGGAAAGCCACAATCTAGTGAGCGCAGACTATCCAAAAATTGAAAAAATTCTCTCGGCGCATTTGAAAATAAGCTCACCAAGATAGTGAAGTAGATGTGCGAGACGATGTGGCAGACGAACTTGATGATTGGGGCTCGGCCGATTCGGGAGTCGAGAGGGAGCGAGAAGTAGAACCTAGGAAATGGTCATTGATATTCTTTTCTATTGTTATCGTTGCAAAATCAATGCTGCAATAGTCCAGCTAAAAACCCGTTCACATAAGATTCTGATGAGAAGCATAATTGTTCTTCGTTGAAGCTAATCTGTAAGATTATCCCATAACTCACCAAGCCGGCGGACACAATAACACCAGAAGAGTGAAGGCAACGGTCTTTCCGAACGACCAATCCACCCTTGCTGTCCAGATCTCAGTCAAGTACCGCTGCACGGAAGCGTAGGAGACGACTTCTTTCTGAATGAATTAAATAATAAATTTCATTTTTTTAAAAATTTCTTTAGATATTCAGCTAGGCTATTAGGTGTAGGAGACGACTTCTTTCTTATTTCTTTTTAACTTTGAATGATTTAGCTCTGGATAGGTTTCACCGAGTGCTTGTAAACCAATACCTATTCGCATTCACGATTCAGTTGCAGCCCCTTCGTAAAAGTAAAACAATAAAATTCAAATGTGACAAAAAATTAATAATTCACCTGCTCGTTCTCAATCAACACATCCAAAAAGAACTCATATGATGACAATCTCACTATCTCTGTCATTCTCTCACTGTGAATCCCCTATTCCGAAATATAAATGATATCGGGAGGAATTGAGGTGACCTCATCATCAGCACAGGCGCTCAATATAATAATAAAGTAAAAATGCGAGAACAATAAAGTACAAATGTGGGGGGACCTATTTTAGGAGAACCTATCAATAGTACAAGCGCCCAATTTACCTGCTCATTCTCAATCAGCACGTCCAACAAAGGCTTGCCTCGATTGTCGCGAGCCTTGAGCAGGATGGCCGGGTTGTATTCTGAAATTCTCTTTCAATTCTGGAGCACTCTCTGGTCCCCATACCTAAGAAATTACCACCATTTCAAGGCAGCAGTTCATTAGAAAATGAATGAAAAAAAACTTACCCGATGCAGTTATCGACAGCAACTCCACGGCCATGTTTTCCGAGAAGACTGACACGTTCTGCAGGTCTTTTGCGCGCTCCTGAAGAGGTTAAAGATCAAGGATCAAAGATTAATAGTATTTCTTCCTATGATGTTGGACGGGAAAGGCGTCGTGCCCAACAATAAAATAGTTTGCGGTGTGAGAAAGTGCTTCACCGTATGTTCAGTTATGCTTCACCAACATTTCATTTTCACGTGAAACTGTAAGAATTTGATTCTTGCCAGGTTCGGATTACAAAAAATTGTATTGCCCTGTAGAAAAACCGAAATACTTTCAAAAGTCCCCCTCCTTCTCCTTTTCACTCATCTCTCTGTACAAACCAACAGTTTCACGGCCGTTTTAATAAGCTGCCAATTTCATTTCCTACCATCGCTTACCCCCTAATAAACTAATTAATCAAGTTTTTAATTACCGCACCTTCTCTTTCTCGCTCATCTCTCGGTACAAACTCGACAGCTTTACAGCCGTATCTATCGGGGCTGGCGATTGAAGGATGAACTCCTTGAGGGGCTCGTTGTCGTTGCCCTTGCCGCAGACCTGGAATTAGACAAGATATGTTTCAAGAGTAATTCAACTTCGATTGGTCGCTAAGATTTTAATAGTTCTCGCAGTCTCGAGTAAAAAATTTCAATTCTACCATTCCCCAAAGAAGGCATAATTTTAACTCACCATCAAATCAAAGATGAACTTTCTGTCGTCCATCAACTGGTGCGTGTCATGCTTGTGCTTGAGCAGGAATCTGGAATTTTAATTTTAATTTTAATTATTGTGCTATTTTCGAAAATTTGAAATTCTTAGCGCCGTTTGATTTCATGTTATGTTTCGACAAAACTGTATCATTGAATTCATTCTGCTGGGTTCAATAGATCACTGATTGCCATCTCAGAAAAAAATCAACTAATCTCCTCCAGCACTCGGCATAATCGACTAAAAAAATGCCTGTTATGTTTCACTAAATCGGTATCAATGCATAGGGATTGCTTGTTTCAATGAAGTGGCACTTTTCGCAGTCCAGAAAAAAAGTATCTTACCTCAAGCACTCGACGTGGTTGTTAGCGGCAGCGAAGCAGAGCGGGACCTGGAATTAAATTCAGGTCTGAAATACAATTGAATCGAATGTTTCCTCTTTTCTGCCATCCTTTATTTCCCTCTAAGAGTAACCACGAGGCAAGCAAATAAACGACTCGGGTTTCACCGCTTCGCCTCCCAAAGGCTCTCACTTCGCTTGCCTCTGTCTCTTTCTTTCCTCTATCCTTTTGTTTTCTCTCACTTGTTATTATTATTGATATTTATTGCCATTTTTATTTTTAAAAAAATTCGAGTTATCTACACTAACTCGACACTTCGCATGGTTGCGATGTTATCAGACAAAGAAGTCAACCACAGATATGGTACGTATGAATTGTTAACTAATTTTTAAAAATGAGTTGAATACGCAAATATGCAAACGCATAAAGCTTCAGAAACCCGTCAGTACTCCATATAGACACCACAAAAATATTCGTACCCGCATACACTCAACATACGTGGGACCTTTACCAAGATATGACAAGGCCAAGATAAAAGGAGAAAATTTTGGAAACTTTCTAATTATAAGATTTCAACGATAAACATTTCCCCACTACCTGTATTTGTCGTGCATGGCAGCAACTCACATACACGTGTTCAACGACGGCAAAACATTAATGGTTCTCTTCTTTCTACATTGTTCATGCACTATTTGATCGATCACTGTGTAGTTCATGCGTTGTGATGAGAACTGACATCTTATCGATTGTGAAATGAATCATCTTCTAAGGCTTCTAACCTAAATGTCCAGCGCGAGGACGAACTTCAAGGCGAGAAGCAGTAAGTAAACATCGCAAGCATATCTAATTACTCAACGCGGCCCATTCAACCCTCTCCTATGGCTAGAGACCGCAAGGTGGAATGTCGTTTTGATCAACTGATGTCAAAACAGTAGCCGAACTGTCCCTCAGAGCCCCAATAACATCATACTTTTGGACGTTTGTGAATATCTTTTCCCTAAGCCGCGCTAGAGCTGAAAAAGTGCACTCTCATTTCCCTACATGATCGACTCGAAATCGGGTAGTAATACACATGGGGCGGAGCCTAAATACATGCAAAGTGATCATGAGGGATCGGGAAAGCTCTCCCTAGCATGCGTCGATAGTGCAGTGGTAGCGCGTCTACTTTGCAATCCGGCTCTTTGAGGTTCGAGTCCGGTAGGTTGCAAAATTTTTGCAAATGCTGGAGATAAACAACGGAAGTCGGAATCAAGTAAATACGCGCGGACTGATTTCTTTCAAAGAGAAGCACAATTCGGGGACACTTCTGATTTCTGTTTTTTCTTCTCTAATATTCTTTTAAAAATATAAGCAACATATTGCGAGTGGAGCACGATGATACGATAAGTAGAAAGCTTCTAATTTCATACTCTACTCCTCTTATTATCGATTTTGACCTATTTAATGTTGTCCGATCAATTTGCTCCACGGGCCGTTTATAGAGACTCTGGATAGCTACAGAACGCGCACTTGATCACTCGAAACGGATTTGAATTCGATTTGTGCTCCATCGGCGCAGGTTTTACCCGATTCCTTTCTCCCTCAAAAGGGGCGGAGCTTGCGGTCTCTACCTATGGCCTTCCAAACCACCGCTTTGTTGCTTTCCCTCCATTCGATTTTTGTTCGTCATTTTCATGACTGTGATGTTCTTTGCAGTTATTTACACTAACTCAACGCTTGATCATCCTGAAGAAATGAATGAGGTGTATTAGCTAATTGAAGATAGAAGATACTGAATGTCTCCTGCAGGCCCATTGCCACCTCCTGCATTGCCACCTCCTGCAGGCCCATTGCCTGATGTCAGGATAAATATGATATGATGATATGATGAGATGCTGTCTCTATTCAAGATTCTGATCGGAATGAATAAATTGTTGTTGAAGAAATGAATCCGTGTATTCGTGGTCTAATCGGACGGTAGCGTTGTCATCTATGATGGACATAGAGATATCATGTGAGCAAATTTGAACGAATTCCGAATTGGTTGCTTCTATTAAAATATAAGTTTTCATATTGTTGCAGGATTTGAAGATTACATTCTATTAGATTCAACTGGCATGATAAATTCCTTCTGAAAGAATTATGCTGACAACTCAGAGTTCTCAGGAAACTGTTTGTTGTTGAAGGAATAAACTGTTCATTCGTTTTCCTGATTCATATGGAAAGACAGAGGCAAAGCATGCAATTGTATTAATGAAACGTTATTAACTGAGTATGTCTCTAATTTCTCGCCTTGAAGTGAGAAGTGAAATGTGAGTAAACAGTTGGCGGAGGATATTCAGTTACTTGAAGCTGCCTCGCAATGGCTTCCTTCACTCATTTCTCTCACCATTTCACGATTTTTGTGTTTGTTCTAGCAGTTCTGGGATTATTCCATATCATTCCACTTATCAAAGTTATTCAGTTATCTACGTTAACTCTTCTCTCAATATTTCTGAGGATATTCTGCATACAGACAAATTGAAATAGTGAGCAATGCGAATCGGACGGAATTACCAAATGCTCATCCTCAGATCACTCTTGCAACTCCCCCTTTAATCGGCGCTATACGATCTGGCGATGCAACAGCGCGGTATTCCCGCAATGTTCAAGTCCTGGGTTATGCATGTATAGGACTCAAGAAGAATTAAATTAAGCAGCCGGTAGACTTCCACGCATTTCTAGCGGCCATGAGACCGATAACCGGATCGAATCAATTTTGTATTTTATGCATTTATAAATGTTTCTGAATCTGAAGTATTTCATAACTTTTCCTTCATCTCACTCAGGCCCCACCTTCCAGTTCACAGAGAAGCACTGAGCAAATAAGCAGAAGTGTTGGGTTTCCTAGCTCATTCCTCAAGCGAGCTTTCTTTCTGCTTTTGGACTGGCTTACCACTATTTCTTCAGTGTGTATTGTTTCGTATGGCAATTCGCATATTTTCAGTTACATACACTAACTCAACTCTCATGCGTGTGATAATAAACTACATATAAATTTCAAATTAAAATGTGAGTTGAATTCGTTTTTCAGCACTGAATAACATATAAGTCAGCGTCAACAATTTATTTTGCCATTCTTGCAATGTTCCCTGTTCTTGAGTGCAATTTAGCCAATTACAACTCTAAAACATTTTTGAAAGTTTTCATCGCTGTTTATTCTGTCAACATTAGTCTGTTGAAATCGGCAGAAATTGACAGTTTTTACCGCTGTTTTTTCTGCCAAAAATATTTCACACATTTCCCATCGCAGAATAGTTCTCAATTCCTTTCATTTCTCGTTCGAAACGTATTCGAATTTGTGGAATAATCAAGGGATAATCATCAAGGGGAAATTGACTGACTCTCGCACTTTCCCATGGTCCCTCTTTCTCTTATCTACGAGATGCCATTGCAAGATGGGAGAGTCAGAAGAGTTAGTTCTGAATATGTTTCGAACGAGAAATGAAAGGAATAGAGAACTATTCTGCGATGGGAAATGTGTGAAATATTTTTGGCAGAAAAAACAGCGGTAAAAACTGTCAATTTCTGCCGATTTCAACAGACTAATTGTTATGTAGCGGACTGTCCTTCACTCAAGAGAAAGGGGATGATCGCTTTATCGCAAGCAACAGGCCACGACGGCCGCACAACAAGGAAGAGCGAGGGAGAGAGGATCGAGAGACACGCTCTCTCTATGCTAATCGATAGGGGAGGGGAGACAGACGATCGATATGTAAAGAGGGGAGAGAGGGATCGTCTGATCTGCACGTATGCTAATAGGGAGATGGGAAGAGGGGACGGCAGAGTGCACGTCGGCATTAGGATAATTGACTATGGTGAAGAGGGAGCATCCCTCTAT
>LS552006.1:277368-301693 GCA_900490775.1 Pristionchus maxplancki | reverse complement strand
GAGAGGATCGAGAGACACGCTCTCTCTATGCTAATCGATAGGGGAGGGGAGACAGACGATCGATATGTAAAGAGGGGAGAGAGGGATCGTCTGATCTGCACGTATGCTAATAGGGAGATGGGAAGAGGGGACGGCAGAGTGCACGTCGGCATTAGGATAATTGACTATGGTGAAGAGGGAGCATCCCTCTATACAACACTAATTTTGACAGAATAAACAGCGGTGAAAACTGTCAAAAATATTCCCAGAGTTGTAATTGGCTAAATTGCACTCAAGAACAGGGAACATTGCTAGAATGGCAAAATAAATTGTTGACGCTGACTTATATGTTCAGCACACAAAGATCATGCGAAACATGAGCGAATGGGGATTCTTGGACCACAATATCCTCACGAACATGGCATAGGATTTCAAGGAAACAGCCGATTGTAAATTTTTCTTCACCATCATACGTGCCAATAAAGATATTAATATTGCACATTTTGAATAACCCTACTCATGAGAATTCACTGATCCGCAGCGAAAAAACTGGCTACGAGAGTAACCTGTTCAGAGGGCTGTTTTGTCTGTTTGAAGGAAAACTGTTCATTCGTTTAAATGTTTGTTTCGCTAAGAACATGTGCTAATGAATTGTAATTTCTTCGATTGTTCACTCATTTCTGAGCAAAGAATGAGTGGTGAGTAAACAGTTGGCGGAGGATATTAAATTACTTCAAGGAGGAGGCAGCCTTCCTTCATTCACCGACTCATTCTCTCTCACTCTCTCATTCATTGACCATTCGTGAATCTTTTTCGTCCCAAATTGCGTTTCTATCTATTAAAATGTTTTCCAAGTTGCCTATTTCCTTAAAACAAATACTGGTTTTAGTTGCCTACACAAACTCAACACATGAATATGATCAAGAAAATCTGGACGAATAAACTCGCCTATAGAAACGGTGAGTTTTAAAATTCACTTATTGAATGTTCGACACTGAATGTTCATTGAATGTTCAGAATACTTCGACATATGCACGATCTGCTTCGAACACCAAGGCAAGACTACCTATAGCTACATCCATCCCATGAATCAATCCGTCATGCAACCACTAAGAAATTTATTATCTTGGCACAGAACGAGCGCCTCATAATGGATAACCACATGCCAATATTCTGCAAATTACAACTGCCTGATTGTCTGATACTCAAAAATAAAAACTTTTCTTCGCATATTGACAGTGTAATTACGTTCTTCTCCGGGATACAGCTCACATTATTTTAAAATTATTGGATGTGTAATGCTGTCTTTCTCACTGCCTAGTAGATGTGAGCAAGCGCGTTAAACAAATACACGGCCCTTTCCCTCTCTGCTCTCCTTCAGACCTGCCTTTCAGTTGCCTGACTACTCCTCACTCAGATACCAATGACCACTCGTTGAATGCGCTCAATTTTTTTTTTGAAAAATGCCTCAAATTTCGAATTAGATCCCTCTGAATGTTCTTCATGTCTCCTCTATTTATGCATTCCTCGAGTTATTAAATTAACCTCTTTCCAGTTATCTACGCTAACTCGACTGCTGCTTCGACAAGCAGGGAACGATTAAAAATGCAAGAAATAAGAAATAATGAGGTATGCCACTAAAATATTTTTTAAATGATCATTGCCCGTTGTATTTCAGAAAACATCGATACGTGCAGGTTGTGCCTACAGGTCGAAAATGCACCAGTTTGTAATTCCGGCTGTTACTAGATAGCAGGGGCAGGGATCCGAATATCAATATATAACTAAATCGATGCACCGATTGCTGATCATGACCCATGAAATAATGAAATTGTCTAAATATCCAGAATAAAGGATTATCATTGATGTTTTCATCTACACTAAATTCACAGTGAGAATTGAGCGTCACAGTTATTAGATGTGTAATGCTGCCTCCCTCTTTGCCTCTTTGTCTTTCCCTCTTTGAAACGAGCGCGCTAAGCAAATACACGCCTGCCCCTCCTCTCATCTTTCCCAGGCCTGCCTCCCAGTTGATTGACTACTTCCTGGCAGTCATCACCATTTTTCAGAAATATGTCTCTAATTTCTTGTTTGTTCTCATCTAATTCGTAGTTCCGAACTGTTCTCTTCCTGTCTTCACAATTTGTGCGGTTTTCAAATAATTGAATGGACGCCTTTTCCAGTTATCTACGCTAACTCGACTGCTGACAACACGCTAGAAACGATATAGGAAAATGCCAATAAACAAGAAGGTATGTCGCTAAAATTCGAATAATATAATTTATTTTTTCAGCCATTTCGACACTTTGCAGACTCGGGATTGCAAGTACAGGTCAGAAAAAAGAATACCTTCACACACGATGTAGAGGACAAATAGCGACAGATGCATGGTCAACGCTATTTTATGCGTTGCCTTGATAGCGATCATTTACTGGTTATTTCACTTTGTCAGAACTCCCATAAATGTATTGTATGCGAAACAGCTGATAAACACTAGCAGCAATCCACAGTACAATGTCTTCAACAGAATAAATAATGTTTCTTGTTTCTCTCGAATCTCCATGACTCATTCCACCCACTCCTAGAAGCCGAGAAGGCGTGAAACAAGGCAAGTAAGCAAACATGGAGCCAGATATATCAAATTACGGGGAGGGGCTTCATCTCAACTCGTTACATTTTACGTGCGCTCTCGTATCTCTAACCCTTGAAAGAGTACTTGAAATAAAGAGAATACTATTCGCGATGCCTTCAACACTGCCTTCTCACTGATATTCTCTCATCGAGAGCATGCCTGCTACCCAACCTTCCTTTCTACCACTTTGCTCCGTTATTCAATTTTATTGAATAACGGAGCAAAGTGTCTTATGTAAGTCTTTTGTTTCCTCAATTTGATAGTTAAGCTGTCTACACTAGCTCGGCTGACGAAGACAAAACGATAACGATCCTCAAATAAAGGTATTTTGTTTTTATGATAAATTTGAGTTATTATGTTTAGTTTATTGGTATAAATGCGCGTTTTTCCAGATATGAACATCGCTCGTCGTATCACTAGACTGCTGGAAAATAAGCTGATCGAAGATATCATATGTGCGCATTTTTGATTAATTGATTAAAAACTAAAGAAAACGGCGATGCCAGTCTTTTGTCCGTTCATCGTCATTTGACAAAAAAAAGCTATTTTCAGAAAGAAAAGGTGGCAATCAAGCGCCATGATCACGGCCATCATGACGTTCAAATGAAGTGAATATTGTAATTCGCATATCTGGAATCATGCAAGGCCCAAATGCCTTTGTTTATTATGATAATGATTTATATAAATTCCCAATGTATTTGTTCTTATCACACAAGTACAAACATGAATAATCTTCTTCAAAACAATCACTTGCAGTGTAACAAAAAGTTCAAAGACAACAAACCCCTCCTTCGTCTCCGCCCGTGCGCCTACTAGACTCTTCATGAACAAGACTAGGAAGACCATGGCGCAACCCAAGGGAAGCCCAAAAACCATCGAAATGTATGATCTGGCCTCCATAATTAAGTGTTCACACAAAAAACAGCTAAACAACTCGAGGAAGTATGAAAACGGAATCTAACCTTGCCCTCCTTCGTTTCCGCAAGTGCATCAGCAGAACTCTTCATGAACAGCTTGACGACTGCTAAGTGGCCGGCCTTCGTGGCGTAGTGCATGCCAGTCCAGCCACTCTGCAGAAATATTCCACTTTTATCGATATTTTTCAGATTTGCATAGTTTTTCACTGTATCATCTCATATTTTGCCCATTCTCACCATTTTAGTCTACTGAGACGCCTAAGACCGACCATCCACCATGAATTATTCTGCGAAATAAGGCTAAATAGGGCAAAACTACTTATGTTTCAAAGTGGACTTTACTCAGTATTGACGTTCAAAACGTATTGGGAGCAGTAGCCACGGGCGATACAAAATACTATTTTTTACAGATTCATGAATTCACCTGATCCATGACATTGATGTTACTCCCTTGGGCAATCAACAATGAAGCCATCTCGTAATGCCCATTCACTCTTATTCTCTTATTTTTTTATCGTGTTATAACCTATTCTCGTTTTTGTTACCATTACACTAGATCTTACCTGATCCATCACATTGATGTTACTCCCTTGAGCTATCAACAGTGACACCATCTCATAGTGTCCATTCATCGCTGCAAGGTGGAGAGGAGTGCGACCGCGCCAGTCCTGGAACGATTAATTTTCATAATTTATTTTTGCATTTCATTATATTTTGAAAACACCCCAATCAATTCAAAAAGTTAAACATTTGCATGTTGTTGCTGCATAAATCTTGACAGACAAACTTACGAAATATTTCCAAAGATATAATATGACGAAATAAAACGCACCTTGGCATGCTGCTGCTGCGTACTCCTTGACAGTAGCATGCCCACCACGGCGATGTGGCCTTGCTGTGCTGCGAGGTGGAGAGGGATGATGTTCTAAATTTGCGAGTTTTTATTTTACATCATATTTATAGCTTTTCATAACGTAAAATAAACAAATAAAAACAGTAGTATAAACCATAGTAGTCGAGCTCGCGTCCACAGGCACTCCCTGATTCAAAAGCATTCGTACTAGAGAATCGTGGCCGGATTGAGCGGCGAGGTGAAGTGGGGTCAAGCCGTACTGAAATTGCGATTAAACAATTGTAATTTCTTTTTTTTAAAGTTTTTTTTGCTCAAATGGCCTAAGAACGCACTAGAATTTGACTGAAGTAGGGAATATATGTCGTTTTTGAAACCTATCCAACAGATTTATCGAATTCCACGAATTTAGATTTTTTGAAATCGATTAACTTTAAAAATAAAAACCTCTGTAGCGAACTCCTTGACGACGTAGTGGTTGTAGATGGGCGGCTCAGATCTGCAATAAATATCTCGGTCAATTAATTTATTTTAATTAATTTAAAAGCGCCGTCCAGGAATGTTTGTTGTACTAGTCTCCTGCTCTCGATAGAAGGATCACATTAAATATATTCTACATTGAATCTAGAATAGTTTCACTCGGCCTTTAGAATCTATTCTGAAACATACCTGACAGACGGTTCCTTGACCATCTCGTTAATTTTTGATACTAATTATTTAGTTGTCTAATTAGTTAATTAATAAAATAATTAATCACCTAACAGACGGCGGTACATGCTTGACCATCTCGTTGATGAAGTCGGAGTTGCCGTAGTAGGCGGCGATGTGCAGCGCGTTGAGACCAGTCTGGAATATTTGTTTTCTCTAATTTTGTTATTTCATCCGGATCATTGATCAGATGAGATCAATCGGTGTTCCTGTAGCAAATCGACAAATATTGGCATGAATTTCAGGATTCTGAGAATTCCTAACCTTCTTCGAGTGCCTCCTCCGTAGCACTGAGACGACTCATACTTCCCTACTCTAATCTAGCCATCTCACAATCAGATATCTTCTTACTAGGCGATTCTCTCCATTCTTCTAACTAAAGAATGGAGAAAATCGTCACCTTTTTGGAACATCTCCTCCACAACTGCTGATCGAATGCATTCAAAATAGAGACGACTCCGTTCTTCGCCCCCAGGTGCAGGGCGGTCATGCCGTGCTGGAATTGATTGACTAATTAATTATGGATCAATTATGGATTGCAGGGTTCCACCATGTTATTGAATGAACGTGTCCTACTCGTATTATAAATATTTTCTGAAACTTATTCTGGAGAAATCGCTTTCAATAAAACACATAAAAATAAGAAGTAAATTTGTTTTTAGTGCCTTTGGAGGAAAAATCATAGATCAAACCCCATACCGCATTCTCATCCGTCGAATTCGCTCCATTCTCCAGAAGGATTTTGACGATCTTCTCGTGACCTCCAGCGGCAGCCATGTGCAGGGTGGTGGCCTGAGAAATTAAAGATCATAGGGCAAAGATATGAGAGAGATGATTGATGACTTCAATAACCAGATATTTATCTTGCTATACTCTACGAGTCAACCACATCGCAGAGTCGCGAAGACTAGCCCAAACTTGAAAAATTAAATTAAAACTTTTCTTCTTACCTCCATGCTCTTCGTCTTCGCTTCTATAACCATGGGCTTGTCGATGATCATTAGGGCGCGCACGACGGCCAGGGAACCCTGAAGGGATTAGGGATTAGAGATCAAAGACCAGAGATTAAAGATAAAAGATTAAAGATCAGAGATCAAACTGAAATCTCATTCAGGGAGAGATTAGTTTTGTTGAAAAAAGAAGGATCGATACGACTGAAATTCCACAAACGGATGTGAATGCAAAGACATAATGAAACTCATTTGAAATTGACGAATGAGAGTCGCAATTATCAAAAAAATTTGAAGATTAAAATTCAGAGATCAAAAATTAACCTTCATCGCGGCAATGTGCGCGCACGTGAAGCCGTTGTGGTCGATGGCCGTGAGCACTGCCTTGTTGTTCTGAATTGATAATATTGTTGTTGTTGTTATTGTTGTTGTCAACCAAATTCCTCACCTGCTTCATCTTGAGGAAGACCTTGACGACGTCGGGGAAGTCGTTCTGAATTTTGGATTCTTATTTTTTTAATTTTATTCGAAGACATCAATGTTCCCGTTGAGGCATATGTTAGTATGAGGACGTCTTGAAACCTATTCGCACTTTATATTTCTGGTTTCGAATCAAACAAAATTTTCAACCTCAGCCGCCAGATGCAGCGGCGTCTGGCCCTTGTCGTCTCTTGCGTTGGGGTTCGCGCCAAGGGCGAGCAGCGTCTGGAATGAAAATTGATCTTTGATCATTACACGTCCTACTTCATCCTTGTTCATGCTTGAGCTTTTTTTGTACATTTTCTGTCCCATTAAGTCACTCAGCGATCTCCGCTATGCTGCAGTCCTGGCTATGCAATATTATTGAAACGTATTCGTGAATGGCTGGTAAGTCATTCTTTCCTCCTCATTCTTTTATTTACCCGAGCTACAGCGAACTCTGAAGTAGAGCAAGGCACGGCTGAATGTTTAATTGCCATTTGAACTCCGAATCACCTGCGAGACAGCCAGTTGCCCAAACTTGGCCGCAAAGTGTAGGGCAGTCTGGTTGTCCAGAGTGATAGCCTCCAGGGAGGCGGCGTGGTCTTGCACCAGACAGTTGACGACCTGAGATTGTTATTTGTTGTTATTGTTATTAGTGTTGTTGTTGTTATTTTCCCAATTGCAAGTAAATACCTTGACATGCCCATTCATCGCGGCGAGATGTAGCGGTGCCTCTCCCGTTTTCGATTTGCTGAAAAACAAGTTTTATTGTAATGCCAGTCAACCATGTATCGTTCAGAAAGACAACTCGCGATTCATATCGCAAGTGTGAAACCTATCCGAGCAGAAAGTGTGAACGATCAAAGAGAGAAGACTTGAAATTTCGAGATCAAACCTGTTCTCAAAAAACCTTGTTCTGCAAAAGGAGATGCATTTCTTTGGTTTACTGATTAACTATGAGCTATCACATTTTAATCAGAGCTATCAAAACTGGAAAATTAAAATCATAGCCCAAACCTGTTCACGAATGCTTTATTCTGTAACAGTAGATGTGTCAATTGGAGGTGGCCATTCATAGCGGCTAGATGGAGGGCGGTTCTGAATTATACTTATATTTATCTTTTTAGCAACAATCATTGATCCTCCTTCACAGATATGATAGGATAGACGTGAAACGTATCTGATTTTTCAGAGAACAGAGGGTTGAAAAAAGACAAATCCCTCACCTCCCCGCCTCGTCGAAGACATCCACTCTCGCGTGGTGCTGGAGTAGGAGTCGCGCAACCTGGGAAATAATGTCTTTAGTGATTTAAACTGTCTTCTGGACGGATATTCTGCAAAAAATTGACCAATAATCACAAACAAAGATCGAAAGGTGAGCATACCTGCACATGGCCTCGGGAGCAGGCCTCGAGGAGGGGCGACCAGCCGTTCTGGGATTAATTTATTGCATTTTGTAAACACATGCATGAATTGTGCAACGATTGCTCGAGGCAAGCGTCCAAGAGCATTGATGAAACACAGTACACTTACTCAAGATCAAGATAGAGGTCAGTTATTGGAGATTTTGACAAAACAGTCAATCAGGAAACGTCGCAGAAGCTATTTAGTACAGTCTGACTAAATTAATTAATTCACAAATGCCGAGAGAGCACGCGGAATGGAGAGAGACAAAAATATTTTGTTGAAAAAACCAACTTTGCTCTGCTTGTTCTGCACGATCTGCACGGTGCCGGCGCCGATCTTGTTTACCTGAAGATTTATTATTAATTAATTGAAATTAATTAATTAATTAATTAGTGTTATTTTACATCACGATTATCTGGCAGCGATGTACAGCGATGTACATGTTTCACACTCATAATTTGATCTCGGCAAGCAGTGTAAGTTTGATTTCAAAGACGGCTTCGGTGAAAAATCACAAAAAAATTCGGCTGCTTTACTGAGTTTGAGAGGCTCAATTCTAGATGTTTCCAGATCTACTCACCATCGTTAACAACGCTAAGTTATTGCCACTCCTGGCCGCTAGATGCATCGCCGTCTCATACTAACCGCCTACACTAAAACCCCATGCTTATACCTAACTTGTTACTCTCTGGAAACTACTTTTATCAAAAAAAAGTAAACTAACCATTGCCAGCAACGCCGAGTGATTGCCACTCCTCGCTGCTAGATGCATTGCCGTCTCGTTGGTCTTGTCCGCTTGTTCTTCCACCTGAATTATTCAATTTAATGAATTTTCATTTCATTTGAATATTTTAATTTTTAACAAGATATCGTAATGTAACTGAGAATAAGTAACGCACAGAATCTATGAGATCTTTGTGAAACCTAAATAGAATACGTAGTCACAAATCATCGGCTATTTTACCTTTCCTCCATGATCTATCAGCAGATTCACTAGCTTGGCGTCCTCAGCAGGAAAATGCAATTGATCCTGCTGGATCTCTGCCGCGTAGTGCATGCAGGTGAAGCCTTCCTTAAATATTATAAACTAATTAGATAACTAAAATCATCTTTTGAGTCGGCGAATCAATCATTATCCTCACCAAATAAGGAATGTTAGAATAAAAATTGAGGAAACTTACGGCAGTCTTCTCATTCACGTAATCATGTATCTCCTCCTCGGTCTTGTCGAATTTGAGATGATTAAGAAGCAGAGCGGCAGCCTCGAAGTTGCACTCCTGTAATTTTTTTAAAAAATATTTATTGTTATTATTATTATTATTTTATTCTTATTTCTCTTTAAATATTCGTTTACGATCTTCCGACTGCATTAGATATTTTTTGCAAAGGAGATGCAACGCGCACTGCAAAAAGTTGTTCCTTCGCACCTTTGAAACGGCCGTGAAACTTAACTAGCAATGAAATAAAGTACCAAGCAAAGAGGTAAAATTCAAAAAGACCAAAGGTCATACCTTGGCAGCCACATGCAGGGGCGTCTCCCCAATCTTGGACTTGATCTCGGGATCGGCTTGCTCGGCCAGCATTAGACTGGAATTATATTTATATTATTTTATTTTCGAATATTGCATTGCTAGAAATGAGATTTCAGGTATGTTTCAGAATATTTGTATCATAACTCGCTTCCTTTCTGAATGTTGAAGCCGACAGATTTAAGGTTAAATAAAGCGAACGATATTCACCTCATAATCGCCTTGTTACCATTCCTGGCCGCCACATGCAGGCCCCTCTCTTTCCTCTACCTCTTCCATATCTCCCCATCGTGAAACTATCTACGTCTTATTCGCATGTTGCGCTGATGATAAACATTAAAGATTAAAGATCACCTCATAATCGCTTTATTTCCGTTCCTGGCCGCCACGTGCAGACACGTTTCTCCGTCTTCCTGCGCGACGTTCGGTTGGCCTCCGCTCTGCAAGGTGTTCAACATTATTCAAAGAAATACGATGAAAAATCGTTGTTGTGAGCTGTATGCATCTTGCCATTCTTCCTGCTTTTCCGTCTAACCCGATATTAAGAATAAAGAATTATACCTTGAGCAACATCTGCGCGCAGTCGTATGCCTCCGGGCCGGAGAGAGAGGCGGCTGAAAAACAGGACAGTTTTATTGTTCACGCCATGCCTCATTGAGTGAGTGTAAAGGCGTATTTTGCATATTTTCAGATCCGAAACCGATTCGATTTTGATTCTCGCCCCTGAAGAATTGCCATTTCTCACCCAGATGCAGCGCAGTTTGCTGCAGGTCTCCTCCCTTCACGTGAATGTCCGCTCCTGCTCCGAGCAGTGTCTCGACCACAGAAGCTTTCCCGGATTGGACAGCAACATGGAGCGCGGTGTAGTTGTCCTGGAACAGAATTTATTATATTGTTTTTGTTGTTATTATGATTATAATAACATCAAATTTCTAATAATGAAGACGTTAGTGACAATAATGAACACGAATAACATGAATTCGTCATTTGTAGTCGTATTTATGCAAACTGCAATTCAGATGTGCTCTATTGTTCGGATGCAATAGTACTCTGTTTCCGAGTGGACAAAGATAATCATAAAAGATATATTTTTAAACATAAAAAATATCTCACCCTTGTTCTGACATCCACACTCGTGCCTCTGGCGATTAGCATCTTGACGACGTCGTTGAAGCCTGAAATTAGGTATTTGACCTAAGATAACTGATTCATGGACTACAGTAATCAGTTCGCGATTGAACAAGCACCTGCTGCGCCAAAGATATCAGTAAAATCAGACCTCGATTTTATGTTGCAAGCCAACTGCCGTAATCACTCACCCACAGCGAAATAAAAAAAATGGTATTGTAATGACAACAATAAACTCAGTCATCGTTTAAAGGTACCGTAGCCACTCACCCGCAGCTGCCGCCGAGTGCAGGCCGAGCGCGCCCTTCTTGTTCGGCATGAAGAGCGGCACTCCTGGAACGGATATTATTCCCCTCATTGCGCAATTGTCTGCAGTAGGGAGAGTGAAGCTATTCATATTGAAATGGTACACGTGTATTTTCTCTGAAGTAGTTAAAATATTTTTTGAGAGCAAGGATTGGAGAAAATCGGGGTTTGCTTGAACGGAAAGAACAAACACTGTGTTTGAAACATACCTCGTTTCACCAAAAAAAACCAACGCAGTGTTCGTGTCCCCACTTCCACTTATTCATTTACGATTTTTTCAAGACAAAAAATATTAGTCTCGTTTCTGTCTCTCTGAGAACAAATCACGAATGTGAAGCTGCCTTTAAACTCATTGGCGACAAAAGCTGATGGATTTTCATTCTGCACAGTTTCTCAACCGGTCAACCGGCGTGGGAGTGCGTAGAATGAAGAGAGTCCATCAGCTTTTGTCACAGTGAAGGGGGCATAAAAGTAGATACCTCGCTTCAGAAAGGCCAGTGCTGTATTCGTGTGCCCGGAACAGGCGGCGATGTGCAGTAGTGTGGAGCCATCTCGGGTTCGAGCTCTGCAAATCGATAGCCACTAAACCGTAATCCCGTCCTGACTCATCCAAAAAAATCAGTTCCCGATCATCCACCGTAACACCCTACCGTATACTCCCGCCCATCCTGACAAATCAGGGTGTCCACAAGGGCGGCGAATAGAATGATTACTGGACAGGCTACCGTAATCCACTTTTATTTCTCACGATACGGTGCACAATCAGTTGTTGATCGACTACCATAAACACATACCGTATACTCCCTCCCATCCTGTCAATCAGCGTCTCTACAAGGGCGGTGTGACCGTACTCCGCAGCGACGTGTACAGGCGTCTTGTCTTCCTGATTATTGATTTATTGATTTTACAAGACCAGAGGGTCATCAATTAGCTTTTCAGAATTCCCCGAGCTCATATCATACGTGTGAAACATAGATGGCGACCCTGTCTTGATTTTCGAAAATTGAAACCAATCGATACCAGTTTTCTCGATTTTGCAGTTTTGTTTTCCGATTTTCGAAAACAAGTTCGATGCTCAAACCTTGTCATGAATATTCGCATCCGCCTTGAGATTGGCCATGATCTTCAACAGGGCGAGGTCTCCCTTTTGAGCGACTTCGTGGAGAGGCGTACTGCAATAACCTATGCAGTTTTAACTAATCATTTTCTCCAATTATGAAATAGAACGATCGGAAAAGACTTGATTAGTTTTTTGAACGGACAGGTGAGCAATCATCAATTATGTGTGAATAATCGAATGTGATGAAGACTTTATGAAACGCAATTTTTTTTGTGTTTTCAGTTTTTCAGTTGTAATAAATTAATTATTGAGTTGTTCAAATAAAAAAAAATGAAAAATCTCACCGCCCCAGCGTGTTCTGTGCATTGGCATCCTCACAGTTCGCGTTTACCACGAGGCGGACCATATCTGAATTATTAAAACGATTTATTTATCATAATTAGATTAGTTAGCGTAATTCCAATATGAAAAAATCATGAAATTTTGAAGAATATTGGGATGATCCTCACCAATACTCCCTGATCTACAGGCGAGATGCAGCAGACTGTCACCACTACCGTCGATCGAGCCGACCTGGAATTGATTTTGTGGTTATTAATAATTAATAAATAATAATAATAATTAATATTTAATAATCATTAACCTGCTCGAGTCGCAGCTTCTCCAGCAGGTGCTCGACCACGGCGATGTTGCCGGCCTGGAAATAATATTTAGAACTGAAAACGATTCTTCATTGTTTAAAAAAACTTGTTTTAGAAAACTACAATGGAAAATATCCTCATCGTTAGGGCTTGTAAATCTGATAGGCACATTTCGCAATATTTTTCTCGAAAATCATTAGTGGGGATATGTTTCAGCAATATTAGAAATACGTAGAAGACATCTTTCACAGATGCATCGATGTAATATATGCTTATCATTCGACTCTCTTAATTTCACACACTCCCTCGTCGGTCAGACAGAGTGAGATATTGTGCGGATTCGGGATATTCAGAACACAAACCTGCACGGCGAGATGAATGGGCAGTGATCGCTCTCCATCGGGGACTAGACGCTGCTCGGCGATCTGAGAAGACGATTAGAGATCAAAGATCAATCAGTGTATTTCTCCCGCCCCTTCACTCTAAAAACGGGTGAAAGCTTTACCTCCAATATCCTTTTCACAACGAATATCGCCCGTTTCGACCGCCGCTCGCAGGCGACATGGATGGCGAGTTGTTCCTTGGGCTAAAATTGGATTACTTATCTCTACTTTGTCGATAATTAATCCTGTTTAGTACTTTTTTGAATCTAAAATAATAGTGGTTTTCATTTAGTTTCCTGTTTTTGTTTGTCAATATCGATTGCCAGTTGCTCCTTGGGCTGAAATTGGATTCTTTGTCAAATTTATGCCTCTGTTTACATGTATCGACCGTTAGTTGACCGAAATCATCACTGGTTTTCTCACTGCTTACTATATTGACAAACTAGCTGGATTGCGAGTTGCTCTTTGGGCTAAAATAAACGAATTTCGATCTTCAATCTCTCATTTTTGTACCAGGATCGTCTATTCATGGTGTAGTTTGTGTATTGATTTGAAAAATAAATGCATAGGTCTGGTATTCATTGAAAGCACGTAGAATCTGTTTTTGTGATCCCTCGAATCTCACCCGTTCATTTCTCCCAGAATGCCCCCTTCTACCTCTCAAAAGTCGCCCATTTCCCTCTCCACCCCCCACTCCAACGCGCCAATTTGCCTTTCGATCTCGCTTCTTGGCAATAAATAAACGCCCCTCGGGCCGGCAATTAGAGTGACCCAACGCCAGGGCAGTTGACTTTCGAAAATGGACATCTCTGACCGGCGAGAGAGCATGTCAAAGCGAGAGCCAGCTGGTGACCAGTCGATAAATCTCAGTAGCTTTGTACTACTTATGCGCACTTTTCGGGTTTATTCAAGCGTGAGGGAACGTGCGTCCAATCTTAGTATACTTCTCCCTAAATCTACCTCTTTTTCTTGGTCTCTAGGTCCGCCTGCCCTCAAATGCGCTCTTTAAACAGGAAACTAGACACATTTTGTATGTTCGCTGGATAATCTGCCGTGTAGGCTAGAGACAAAGAAAAAGGAAGAGAGCCATGTTCCATGCTATATACTGCTGACCCCTCTGCTGAATTGGGCAAGGGGCGAAAATATGGGAGGGCTATTATAGTGTGGCAACTGAGCTCTCTTTTCTCTGTCCTGCTCTCCTGAGATTCCTTCATTCAACCTTGTCTCTCGCTTTTCTTCCGATGGTAGACTATTAGAAATTACGAGTGTTTCTCTTCGCGGTGGAGCTGGATTTCTAAGATGTCTGGGCTCTCTCTATTCTACTTGGTCTCTCATTTCTCTGACCGGCGATAGACTATAGAGAACAAAGAGAATGTAGTCTCTGACACCGGATGCGAGAAGAAAGGGGATGTGAGGGGAAGAAGAAACGATTAGAAGTGTATGAACTTTCGATGTAGGAAAGAGACAACAAAAGTATTAGTAAAATGCAGGAAAAGCACAGGAAATGTCGCGTAACGAGCCAAAAAGTGACAGGAATCAGAGATCTGAGGCGGGCAATGTCTACTAGGATGGTGGGCGGCAGGTTCTTGGGCAGTAATCATGGCAAATGACGCAAGTCGACTCTGGTGAGCAGCCGGATCACTATTTTAAAGAAACATTGAGATTCTGTCCGACTGAAAACACCTCTTGCTAGAATTACTCACCCCGGCCGGCCTCGACAGCAGTCCTGGCCCCTTAGTGAGTACAGCATCCAACATCTGCCACCCGCTGTTCCTATCTCTCACTTAGCTTCTATCCTCAGGTGACTCTTATTTTCGAAAATGCACCACTAACTCACCCCGGCCGGTCGGGAGAGAAGACCTGGCCCCTTAGTGAGTACGGCATCCAGCATTTGCCAGCCGCTGTACATGGCCGCCATGTGGGCAGCATTGCGGCCGTCCTGGAATTTATTTAATTATTTAATTAATTAATTAAATTATTTAATTGTACTAAATATAAAAAGTGACAAAATTGATTACTGAATGAGTTTCACAGTGCGTACTTTGTCTGAATAGTTTTGAATTTAACAGTGACAGGAGAAGCCCGTTGAAAAGAAGCATAATTTAATGAATTTAAAACGTAGTCGGCATCAAAACCGTCATTTGATTGAATTCCGAATCAATTCAATTTTTTTAAATTATCAATTATTCATCTCACCATACTTCATTCAGCTGACCCTAGTACTTCTAGCCCCTAGCTGCCTAATCGTCCAAAGTGTTGATTCTTCACCTTGGTGCACTGATTGATATCCGCTCCCTTTGCTATCAACTGCTCGAACACTTCCAATTGCCCGTTCTTCACGGCTAGTAGTAGGGCGGTGTAGCCGTTCTGGAAATGGATATCAGTAATAGTTAATTGAGCTGCCTTTCCAATTTCAGGAGCATCCTGCCCAAATCAACGATACAGCAGTAAGATGGCAGCTGCATGTCAAGACCTCTGTTACTAGTAATACTTAAAACCCAGTCCCTTGCTATTCCAAACCTGATCAGCAGTAGAGAAATCGCCCTTCCCCAGCCGCCCCAACTCATCGAACAGCAGCTTCCACTCTTCTTTCTTTGCGAAGTAGAGTAACCTGAACATTTGTTCCATGATCTGATCCATTGTTTGATTTAGCGATTAGATTGCTCTGCCACATATGTTTCAGATTAAACTTAATTCGGAAATCGCGAACATACATTAATTGTAGAGCGATTGCTGTCTTAAAATAAATAATAAATACCTCGTCTGTGGATCGGCCATCGACAGGTCCAGCTTCGTGTGGCAAATATTACCCACACCTAACATCCCATGTATTTCAGCCCGCTCATACTTCAGAATCACTATTTTGTATCAATTTGGTCGAAAAAAAATCAGTATTAATATGCTCACCTCGTCTGCGGGTCAGCCATCGACAGGTCCAGCTTCGTATGCGCCAGAGGGTCGTCCGCTTTCTGCGATGATTCCAGTAACCAACTGACTCGCTTCCCGCTTAGGACTATCTCTCCGGATAAAGAACCAGAGCCCGACATTATACCGCTGGAGCCGGAACCGGGTTTTATCTGCCCGGATAGAGAGCAAGAGCCGGACATTATCTCCCGAGATGAGGAGCCGGAGCCGGACAGTAGGTCTCTAATTAGGGAGCCAGAGCCGGGCTTTATCTCCCCGGATAGGGAACCGCTACTCGGTGAGGACATTGTTGATACTGACGCCTTGGTCAACTCAAACTATCGTCAGAGCAATCGACACTCTCCATGGCCATCAAGCGTCATTTTAGGATGATTAAAGTGCCAAACGCTTTTAATTTCCGGCTAACATTCGTCATCAATCAACCTAATTTGAAGCTATCGACGCCTAATTTGGGGACGTAAATTGAGAAGAAACAAGGATTACCTTCTTCTCCTTCTCCTCGTTGCTGGACAATGAGTCTCGAGAGGGCATCTTGCGGTGGCTCTTCCTGGAATTAAACTCGATGACAGTCTCTCGATTACAATTTCGAAGGTGCTAAAGCCTTTCTCAGCCTTTCCATAAAGTATTTACTGGTGAAGCGGGAAGAGATTCTCGAAGGCATACCTTAGCACACTAGCGATCATCCCTGATCCCTTCGGCCTTTCCGATGTCGCATGACCAGTGTGTGCCGCAGAGACGCGCTCGTGACGATCGAGAGCGTGACTGGAATTTTGATTTTATTTTTATTTTTTAGGTACCCGAATCACGCAAGCTCCTATTAAATTCCTCATTCATCATTGATTTTGGCTAGATCTTGAAACATATTCAAACGAAAAAATATAATGTGTGGAGAAAATGGAAACGAATACTCACCCCGGTTCTCCATCATGTCCGCCATCTCGAGAGGTGCCGGGCAGGGATTCCTGAACGAATTTTATTGAATGCTCCGTGAAAATATCTCAATTGGCTCAACCTAGATGGCTTGTGGAACGCCATGAATAGTAATTGATCAGGAATTTACCCCAGGCGTCGTCGGTTTCTGCTGCAATCTCCTCGCCAGGAATGCTGGTTTGTATTCCTCGATTTCAGTGGGGATGTCATCGGAGGAGGCGGCTGCTGCGTGCTGCAAGGGAGTATTTTATAGGGACAAATTACAGTTCACTTAGCTCTTCTTTCGTGCAATTTCTCAGTGGTCATATCGTGAATTGCTCCGTATGTATGTCTACCGAGATTTCGATTTGATAATATGATCGAAACTCAAGAGCACAATGAACTCACCCGCTTCCTCTGCTCGCTCAGTACATCCGCAGGTCCCCGCTCCTTGACCATCCCCATTCTAGGCTCCCTAGACCTCCCTAGCCTAGAGTCCACAATCACTCTCCACGAGTCATTTTCGAAATCTCACCCGCTTTCTCTGCTCGCCCAATCCACCCGCAGCTCCCAGCTCCTTGAATTCCCTCAACCTAGTCTACCTACCTAGACCTCACTAGCCTAGTGTCTATAACTGTCCCGCGAGAGAGTGCGTGAAATGAAGAGAGTCATTATCGAAATCTCACCCTCTTCCTCTGCTCTCCCAATCCACCCGCTCCTCGTTCCTTGACCTCCTTTAACCAGGTGCCGATCAAACCCTGCTTAGGGGCAGACGAGGGCCGACGAGGCAGGAGGGCGTGGGGCTGGAAATATAATTTAAAGATTTGTGGATAAAATAGAATGCAGAAACCTGTAAACGATACAAAGTATGGCACGAAACCGTGAAATCTGTCAATCAAGATATAAAAATTGTAATTGCATGCCGACTTCCTCGATGAAATCGAAAACAATCCCAAAATATGACAAACTGATGAAACATATGTGTTAAAAATGTCGTGAAAACGGCAATTCCTAATAAATCATACCGGTCGGTACTCCGGTGGCAGTCCACTCTCCGCATATTCTTCCTGTTCCACGGTTTCCCTACCCCTCTAACTACTTTACCCCTAGAAAGCCGCCTAATTGTTAGGTAAATCGTAGGTCTTACAGGTCGATACTCCGGAGGTAGGCCACTCTCTGCATACTCTTCCAGCGCCTGGCCGATGATGCCAGAGCGAGCAGCAGTCTTGCGGTCGGTCTGCAAATGATCTCTCTACTGTTCTCATCCGGGTTATTTTAGTTAATAGAGTTTGTTTCAAATGAGCCCAGAAATAATATGTTTCACAAAGATCTCATGAATGATGGTTCGGCATCGCTTAAATACTGCGTGTGGGAACTCAATTTCAAAAGCACCCATTCAATTGTTATTGCTTCGGGAGTGCTTATTTCGAAACCGGAAACGTTGCGAAAGCTCTAGTTCTCTCCTGAACTACTCCTAAAAATGTGTTTCTGTTTGTGATGTTTGCCCATACACTAGAGTAAGCAAGCAATGATTTTGCTTTTTCCAGGAAAAGTGGTTAGAAACCCACCTCAAGTGCTCTCACCGACTGCCGGACTTCAACTAGACCGGAGCGAATCTGGAATGACATAGAACAATTGGGGTCTGATAACTCGGTTTCCGTGAGTTTACCGAAATTTACTGGAATCTGTCAGTCTCTAGTTGATGTTTGGGACAAACTCGGATATGAGTAATCACTCATTGTCAGATATCAGCACTAGAAGAGTCCACTGATAATAATAGCCGAGTCTTGGAAACCAATAGCCAAACCAAATAATAATAGCTGAGTCTTAACGTGCCCTAAAAAGCATTGGGAAAGCAAGGGTATCGTATTCCCAGCGAGCAAGTCGGCCCACCGACGAGCACCACCTAGCGTAGTCGCTTTCGACTGTAAAGTGGTCATACCCATCACACGGCGACCAGTCCGGCTTGAATGGGGTTTCTTTTCTTGTTGAGTCGTTGATCGAGACGAGGGGGATTAGGGGAAAACCGCTCTCCATCAGAGCGAATGGAGAGGGGACCCCTCGCGACGACTAACAGAATAGGGAACCTTTACCTTTTTTTTACCTGGAAACCTAGGTATTCGAAATGAAGATCCCCTACAAGAAGATCCCATGAAGACTCACCAATCCCTTGAACTCCCTGCTGTCATCAGCGCTCCGAGGCCGCTTAATAGGCGGATCGTCACCTTAAATTGCAAATTATTTATTTTTATTTTCGACCGATATATTTCCATTACTGACAAAAGAAAGCGCCAAGACTTGTCACCAGTGGGTGAAAGATAGATTTTTGGATCGTTAAAAAAGAACAGAGAAAAGTGAAACACACCCAGAAATGGCGCGTCTCCCCTCAGTGCAGCGCCTATCATTGTGATGATAAGAAAAGAGGCGAGACGAATCTGAAATTAATAAACAATAAAAAAATAATTAAAATAAATAAAAACGGCATAAAATCACCTAGACTACACGTGCACTCTGGGCGAAATTGGCCAGACAAGAGGGCGTTTTACGGACTTGACCTCTCTCGTTTCCGCTTGTTTCCTGCGTCACCCCACGAGACAACGACTTCACAATTCCCGTAATGCAACTTACCTTGTCAGACTCGGCGAAGGGCCTACAACAATAACAGCCGCATGTCTCGCTGGATGCCTGAAAAGTATATAGGTAGAAGGAGTAGTTGGGTAGGGAAAGAGAGACGGAGGGTCTGAGGTGAGTGGGGGGCAGAGAAAGGTGGGAGCGAGTGTCCATGCTTCCTTCGAGAGAGAGCAAGGCCCATTGGGCCGATCCCCGGAAGTACGGGAGAAGGGGGCGAGAGGAGGAGAAAAGAACTACGAGGGAAGGGTACTTTACACATTTTGGAAGAACGAACGTGGCTATTTCAGAGATCGCAAATAGTTAGAATTCTTGATTGATAGTCTAACAATATGAAGCAGGATTAACGAACAGTTCCAGACCGGGTAATTAGAGAAATGGTCCCCCCACGATGACTCACCGAAATCGACGGGCAAGTGGGTAGATGCTTACTTGGTTCCCGAACCCGATTACAAACTAATTGGATACTAATTGAGACCGATTATTCAACATGATTTTTTTGTAGCAAAACTCCTGTTCTCACTGCATTCACGATGCGGCTCAGGGTCTTGAATTGCTGGTGAAACTCATCTGACAATGTGCAATTTATTTGCTGACAATGAGGCTACAATAAGTTAACTTAGGGCTTAACTAGTTCCATATTCGAATTTTGAAATTATTGGAAAATCTTGCATTCCTAGCTTGCTCCTAGAATATCTTCCCTCCATTCCTCTGCAGGTCGTTCTAGATCTTTATGCTAAGAGGTTCCGACAGAAACGCCGTTTGCAGTCATGCGCTCCTTTTTACTCTGCTCCACTTGTGCCTAGACCTGCGATAGATCATGCAAAGAGGAGAGATTACTGCTTGATGGCGATCACTAGTGACAGTTCATGTGAAGAATCTCGTGTCTTTAGTATATTTCTCATTTTTTCCATTTCTCTGCAAAAAAAATTGTTTGATGCTGATACCGACTGACATTTGCAGCCCTTGCAGTCATACGTCTGTGGTATTTATCTTGGTCTAGTCATTTCGCATGTGCCTGATCGGTCGAAGCGTATGCGAGGTGATGAGAGACCGATGCTTAGTCTTGACAGTTCACGTGAGCATATGTGCGCGAGATAAGAACGAATGGTGAAGAAAAAATGGAGGAAAAAAAATAATAATAAAAATGGAGGAAATCACAAGGCTCTCATAAAAATTTTCCAACTATTCAAGTCATCTCCTGAATACCGGTTTCCTATCCATCACAAACGCCTCTGAATCGCATTTCCCTGTTCCACTGCTGTAATGCATCGAGTTTGAAACTCATCTGAGCGTCTTTTAATAGCATTTATCGCATGGTAACACAATTACAATCAATTATAATCATCCAGCTCATCTCCTCTGATAACATGGGCAGCGATTCCGTCTCCCTTGGCCATTTTCTCCCATTCCCTTTCATTTTCCTGCCAATCTATTTGAATTTCCTTGAGGAGTTGGTCGATTTCGGCTTGGAAGTCTTTCTAGAAAAGTTCGATTGAGATACAGTAAAATTCTATAGCAACCTCATGCGATAAACCTAATCGGTTTTGCGAATTATTTAGTTAAAAATCGGAAGTTTTTTCTATAGTTTTCTGGGCTTGCATTCCACGAAGGTGAGGAAAAGAGAAAATACAGCAAACCTGCTTTTCCACGTAGACATATCGTCTTATCGACGATAGCTTAGGGAGATCGGCTATGTTCTCAATATCAGCAAGTCCTTGATTTGAGCTACGACGTTGCTGCTCTTGCTTCGCTCGATAATTAGCATAATCAGGATGAGAGGGATGATCGGGATGGAGAGAGTCGGAATTTCCATCCTGACAGATAAATTCGTTTCCACATTTCACATGAAAACTGACCATTTTCTCCGTGTGGGCTGAATGCACGAATTGTATGAGTAGAACCAGCGTTAGTAGGAGAGATGAACGCATGATTGGGAGACCTAGAAAAAAAAATTATGTGAAGTGATAGAACATGGACCAAGACAAGAGGGTAATGAGTAAAAGCATTGAGAAGAGGAGGAACAATCACATGAGAAGTGAAAGTGTCTTATCGTGTAGCAGTAAAGCTGTCAGTACGGATCACACTGTTGAAGTCTCCTCATTCCACAGGCTCTCAAACTGGTTATGAAGCTGTCAGTGTAGAACCATTGACTTCACATGATCATCAGATGAAAATAAAGCTATGTATCGCTACAATCTCCTCGTTCCACATGCTCTCTCGACCGCTAGAGTGAATCACTCACTGTAGAACCATTCTTTCCATCATCCTTGTTGTCCCTTCATAACCGAAAGACAAAGAGTAATGGCACTCTTCGTTTTGTTTAATATTTTCCTGTCAGACCAAACGATAGTGCGTGTGAAATGAGGAGGGACAAAGCAAAGCATTCAAGATGAGGAGATGAGCATCGTTATCTCCCAGCTGTCAATCACCTTTCCCATTTTTGTTATTTTCTCATGAGGATAAATGGAAGGGAAGCATGAATCATCGTTACGAAAACAGTCTCCCATTTTTGCCATAATTAGTCTCGATAGAGCGAGAATTTGTGAACATTTGTCTGTATAGTTCGCGGTGCATCATTACAGGATACGAATGGTACAAGAGAGTTTTATTTAATTGAGACAAAAAATTAACAGTGATTCGGCTGGGAAATCTGTTTTCATAATTAGTTCATCGCACGACTTGAAATGTCCAAGCCATCTGAAAAATAGGCACATTTTGTGATTTACGAATAACTACCAAACCTCGTACGCATTCAATACACTTCATCTTGATCACGGTGGTAAGTTCTTTACACATTTAACTCGATGATCATTTGCATTCCTTCGCGTATAAGTTCGGTCCACAGCTATATTTGGGTTGAAGCAAATCTTAGTACCTGTTTTGGTTACTGAAATTTAGGAGAAATCTAAGAAAAGCGCATTCGACCTACCGACTAATCAATCATTTCATTGTCAATTTTCCACTTGCGGAAGCTGAAAACGTGTAGAATTCTGGAAAGCGATCGCTTGGTGAAGAAACTGTGAAATGAGGAGAAATGAGAGAAAGGAATGCATGACTTTTTTGTGAAAAAAAGAAGAGAGAATGAACAAGCAAAGATAAGGAGTAATCAGTGATAAGAATAAGAAGAAAGAAAAAAGAAAAAAGAACAATGGATCTGCCATGATGCATACAGGAAACAATGGAAATGATTCATCGAGAAGGAGAGATAAGAACTGCGAAATAGAACAGAAAAATGTTTATTCAATTTTGTACAGTGTTGTACAGTGGAATCTTCAAAAATAGCCTTCGCTCGTAATGCACATTCGGTGAGAATGATTAACTTAGGAATCGAATTTAGAGATAGTGCATTATGACCTAGCTCGGGAGATCAGTCATCTTCGGGATGTTCAACTCAGGAATTGACAAGAAATCGCTACAGTAACTAATCATAATAAGCACTCGTCCGAGAAGCAGTAATGGAGCATTCTGTTGACGCGTATCCTTTCTCCATTCGAATTCCATATTGAGCAGAAGGCACGGTAGTAGAGGGTACACGTGACATAAAATCTTCATATCCTGTAGCGGGTCAGTTCATGAGAGGTCAAGTTGTCAAGAAAGAGCGCCTCATCATTGTACTCTTTCTCCGATCTGACGGACTAGATAGCACGAGAAATGAAGAAAGCGTTCAGCCTCGTACCTCTTCCCAAGTAACATCCTCCTAGAAGACATGAATGCACGCAGCAATGTTAGAGTCTGCTGAGCTTCGGCGACTTCATGCATGTGACTGGCCCGAGAATCACTCTGCAATTGTCCACTGAGAAAGCGCAGTTGAATGTGAGGCCGTAACGTTGATTTCCTCACCAATTCTTAATAGTTATCCGCTATTCCGTCTTGTTCGAAGGCCAGAAGTCGAGAACGTGTAGAATTCTGGAACGGCAAGCATTCTGTGGTTTTTCAGAATGTGATCATCACAATTTTGAGGGAAAACAGCGAATCGAAGATGAAAAGGGAAGAAAAGGTGAAGGAAAAACGAAACAATGGAGCTGTCAACGTGTGTTGAGCAGAGGAAAGGGATGATTGACAGTGAATACGAAGAAGATAAACATTACAGGGAGTTCAAAATACGGATAGTCGTCTCTTCATTGTACACACTCTCTCGTCTGACTGACCGGTGAGAGAGCACGCGGAATGAAGAGACGATTACCCGTATTTATAGGATGCTGCTCTCAATAAGTAAAAGAGTGAGCGAACGAGAGAAGCAGCGGCGTTGCTTACGTTGTAATGGAAAGAATCTCTCCGGTTAGATAGAAGGAAGAAAAAACGCCTACTTCCGTCTGCCTCTCTCATCACACCATGCTCTCTCACCTGGCAGAGAAGCGAGAGAGTGCAAGTGAAATGGAGCGAGTCAGACATCTCTCTCTTTCTCTAGTGCTCTCTCAATAGATCTGACTACAGGGGCCCACGATTTCCACGTGCTTTCAGGAAAGAGCCCGAGTACTCATTCATAACACTTTATCAATCACAATTACTCGGAAAAGACATCTGGAATGAGTTAAACCAGAAGTAAAGTGTTGAAGTAAAACCAGCTTTTAGGATATCCTGGAGTAGATTGCAGGATGACTGGAGTCGGAAGCAGGAGTGGTCGCTCGGGGAGGTCAATTGAGTATTGCAGCGACATCTGTCAAAAACTGTTGATCCCATCGCGATACCTGAGTGGTTCTGAATTTATTTCATTGCATGGAAGCGTAAGTTCTTTATCATTATAGCTCGAAAGTCAGATTTATATATTTATACGAAAATACTCTTTCAAATACACTAGTCATATTTCTCAAAAAAAGCTCGATAGAATAACTCGGAACAAAGAAAGACTCGTTACGAAATCACCAATGAGATGCATACTATGAAACGTCAATGATGCACATAAAACTC
>LS552006.1:249881-262841 GCA_900490775.1 Pristionchus maxplancki | reverse complement strand
CCCCCCCCCCCCCCCCTTACATTAAATGACAGAATATTTCGCTCAAGAGCGCGCTGAGACCGAGCCAAAAGACCAACCTACCTTCCGCCATTTAAATCCCGAACGGTACATGCTGCATTGGTAAATAAAGATTAAAGATTAAAGATTAAAGATTAAAGATTAAAGATTAAAGATTAAAGATTAAAGATTAAAGATTAAAGATTAAAGATTAAAGATTAAAGATTAAAGATTAAAGATTAAAGATTAAAGATTAAAGATTAAAGATTAAAGATTAAAGATTAAAGATTAAAGATTAAAGATTAAACAAAATCACTCTCTCCCGACGCTCTGCCGTGTGCAATCCGGAACATACGCAGGATGTAGCCATCACCAGTGATTAGCTCATGCGTCTCGACGGGATAGCCCCAATGCCGAATCATCTCCGTCTGCAAATGATCAATTATTATTAATTATTAATTATTTATTTATAATTATTTGTAAATTATTAAAATAATAATAAAGGTTAAATCGATTTCGTACCGCGTTCATGTAGGCTTCCGGATCGTACGCTCCTGTTGAATGAAAGAGTCGGAAAATAGTGATGATTCCAATAAGTGGAAGCATTTTGCCGCTAAATTTGACATCACAATTAGAAAAAAGCAGAGAAAGCACGGCGAACGGATTTTAATTGGGACCTGAAGCGATTCTCGAACTAGGAATGGCTTATCAAGAAATTACTCTCTTCATTCTGCACGCTCTCTCTTCTCTCTAACTGGTGAGAGAATAGGTGAAATGAAGAAACCATTTCTTGCTAAGCCAACTCTATCTCAAACATCTTATATCGTTCTCCTGTTTCATTATCACTTCGAGTTGTCTATTTATCGAACTCTATGTTTTGAGCCGGAACGACAACATTCTCGCTCTTGTAAATTTTTGGAATGGCTGTTAGAGTGATAAGAATGCAATATGGAAGAGGGCCGCAATGTACTTTGACGAGTGGAAAATATATGTTATCAGTCGATTTTCTCGTCAAACCACGTGGGGAAGGAATGACACTCTGGATCGGAATGCAGGCCAATCGTGAGCGGCCGTGTGTGTATGATACCGACATTTCGGAAAGATCTGGCACAGCCCAAACATTTCGATTCTCTCAAACTTTTCAAAATACTTGGCGAGGGGCAGCTGAAGTCTCTCTCGCTTCTCTCATCGACGAGATAGCAGTGCGAAATGGAAGAGTCAGACCAGTGTTCGAGGTCATACAAATGAGGTACAGACAAGATTCGCAGTCAAAACAATCGAATGAGCTCAATTATTTATCAAACATAATTACTCGTCATCACGAATGAGTGCGATACCAGTAATGTTTCGCGAAATACATCACCGTTCGGTTGCCCGACAAATGTATGGAATAGGGGCGAAGGAGAGCTGGCTACGGCGAAATGCAGTCTGTATTGATGACAACAGCAGGCGAATGGTGTAGATGGCCGGTTGGTTAACCATGAACAACCGAACTGAAAGCACTCTATTATTTCACAAGATCTAAGGAATTATCAGGTAGAGAAATCAGAAGTATGCACTTACGTTCAGAGTTCGATATCATAGAGCCTTTCCAAGTTGTTGCTGTAGTTGTTGTACATCAGTGATTTTCCCTGTCTGGTGAGAGTGAGAGCGAGTAGGGCTCTGGAATAATCAGTAGGAAACAATAGAAATATTAACCGTACAATCCCTAACAACAATAAAAGAATAACGGCAATGGAAATGCACTCCTCGAAGTACGAATAGAGGAGTGAAGGCAGATGAAATATTGTCGGATGAAAGTAAACGAGAGAAGGTTGACATGACAACGGATGAGAGACGAGAGAAGCTGAAGGGGAGATAAGAGAGGCTCATTTCATCGCCGTCTAACGAGTGAGAGATATGAAAGAGTATGATAAGGATTCGTTTCGAAATCGTCGGATGTGGGGCCATCTTCGTGCTTCCGTTGTATGTGTTTGGAATGGCAAACTTTAACGTTCATCTGTAGTCAAGTGAAATAATCATGAGTCGCTTATGTCGAGTAAATAATCCTTGCAAAGTTTCCGCACCCTCTGGCATAGATGGCCAAAATTACGCGAGAGAGGGGAAGGGAGAGTCAGTGCGTGCGAAATCTACGATCCCGAACCTGCAACCCTAATAGACAGTAAGAATGATTGCCCAATCATCTTGAGCAACTCCATGCAACTGAAGTAACTTTGACGATTGAAATTAAATATATTCTAATACGAAAGTTTGATTGCTTGGACGAAAAACACTTGCCATTACACATGTCTTACTGCTGATCAGATTTATCAAAAAAAGCTCGATATCATAACTCAGAACACTCGTTACGAATTCATCAGTGAGATACATTGCATGATAATGGTCCACTCAACAACAACTCACAGTAAAAATAGGACTGAACATTGTAAGATAAGGTCCTACCAATCCGCTCGACAAAATTAACTGGGATCTTCATAGGAATCACCTCGTTCTTTTTGGAGCTTGCACTCGGCACATTTTGCCATCGATGTCAGCAAGGGGTCTCGATCAAACTTGTCCACCCAATTGCCAATCATCGTTTCTCACCAGCCAGAGAGACACGTGCTTGTTGAGCTTGAAGTCGGGGTCGTCGGGCTGGAATTATAGATGGATTATCCTCTATCCACAAACAACTTCAAATACGTCGCTCATCCTTGAGTTTGAGAGAGGGAAAATGTAGTAGATCGACCGCTCGTGAAGGCGTCCATTGAGAATGTGTAGAATTCTGCGAATTTATCAATTTATTGACTGAATTGTTTGAGGATAGGGATGAAATCGAGTAATACGCGACGAAATTCTATGCGATCTACTCAGTAAAACAGCGAGAAACTAAGGAAAAAAATCATTATCGAAAGAGTGAACGCAGAGAAGAATGTTGCGGACTGAGTCACATTGCTAGTTGTCGGCAGAAGGAAAATACGAGGAGGAAAGGAATAGGAAGAAGATACAAAGACAGAAAAGATTTGATTGACAGCAAGGAGGAAAGGTCGTTGAGTGTTTGAGAGCGAATAAAGAATAATGATATCACTATCAAGGCAAGATTCATGAAAGAAAAAGTTTATCAATGCACTCCTCGTAGTAGTACTATAGTATGAACTGAGAGTGAAGGCCGATGAAACCTCATGGAATGAGAGTAAGAGACGAGGTTGACATGGTAACGGCGCGATAGAGGGAAGAGATAGATGGAGGAGTGAAAGAGAGATTGGAGAGGCTCATCATCTCGGCGTCTATCGGGTAAGAGGCATGCCAGAGTATGATAAGAACACATCTCTCTGCTTCGAAATCATTGCAGATAACGCCACTTTTGTTCATAAACAAATCGCTCGCTTTTGGTCGAATTTTGATGAAATTGGAGTGGCACACTTTAATGTGCATTTTCACACAAGAATCTCTCTCTTGTGATTAGATAATACATTTATTCAACCAATTATCGCCTCAATTTCTGGGCGCATGATACAGAAGTTGAACACAGATATTTCCGGATACTTGGAATGCATGATTGTTTCGAAGCCGTACATATTTGCTATCCAGATACTTTGATTGTGTCTTGATTGACGAGATAATTGTGTCCTTCTAAATTGTGAATGATCTTACTTCACCGCAAATTGATGAAATGCTCACCACTTAAGGAACAATTCCAGTGGTAAATGATGTTACATTGATGCAGAACGACGGATGTAGAGAATGCGTAGAATTCTGAAATTATATTTGCACTACAACACACAAGGACTAGTGCATATGCAATGATTCTGAACAATAATTTACAAGTCAGCCAAGATCCAATGTATAAATCTTTTAAAAAACCGATAGCGCCCCAGTGCTCTTGTGAAAGAACGAATGAGCGATAGTGCTACAGAGAGAATCGTATAGATCGAAGGAAAAGAATGAAACGTTGCGGGGTTGAATCTCTGGTGTGTTGCAATGCAAGTGGGAGGAGAAGAGAGCGAAGGAAAGTGAAGAAAAAGATGATTGACAGCTTTGAATCGAGATGTCAACAAGGATTCTAAAGAAGTTTTATCGATTTGCATACCAAATCACAACCAAATATCAGCAACTCCACTCCTCTTTTTCGAGTGAGAAGGACGATGTGACAGGACGAAGCACGCTGTTGACGATCGCGTTATTCGTCGGAAATATATTATTGTTGATTTGAGATGAGATTGTAGACTGTTAAGAGTAGATCCTGCCCCATTGATGCATCAAATGAGAACGAATTTTGAGAATGCGTAGAATTCTGGAATGAATATTTTCTGCGACAAAGGACACACGCACCAAATAACGGCGATTCTTAACAAATTTCAGAGAAAATGAAATAGAGAGAAAGAACAGAAAAAATTGTGCGGAATGAATCACATCTTGCTGTGTTGCAGTCAAAGGAATAGTTGGAGTTGGAGGAGAGGAGAAGAAAGTACGAAAAAAATGATTGACAGGGAAGATAATAAATGTAGACTTGATTGACAGCAACGAGCCGGGATGACAAAGTGCCACATAATCACCAAGAGTGATCCTACAGTCATGCACAACAATAAGCGTAGGATCGATATTTATCATAGCTCAAGACAGTAAGGACATACAATCATAAATGTCTGAGAACGTTGTTGCTTGCTACGTAATACTCGTAGCGTCTTCTTCCATTTCACCGCATCAGGGATGTCACAAGTATCCATGACATGAAGAGCCTCTTGCTGAATATTTTGAACGATTGATCAGATACAACAACGATTTCCTCACTGTCATTATTGCTAACAATAATTCCATATCTGGAGATTATTGCACCCGCGCAGGTGAGAACGATAAACACCTTGAACAGCTTCATTCAGCTAAAATAACTCTGGCGATTAAGATTAATAATCGTTTTACTCACTCGTGGAAGAGAGTGATTACAATATCTTGATCTATCTTGATTATGAGATCGATCGACTATTCGTGAAGACGACCATTGAGAATGCGTAGAATTCTGTGAACACTATGACATAGAAATTACATGAGCGATATTTAGAAAAAAAAGATGTAAATGGGAACTAGGCAAGTGGGGTAAAGAAGAAACGTTGTGGGTTGAGAAGGAGGAGGATGAGAAGAATCAAAGAGAAAGAGAGAGCAACAAAAAACTTGATTGACAGCACGAAATAATCGACGAGCGACACATGAAGAGTGATAACAATATGCCTCCTTCATTGTCGACAAAGCTGATAGATCACTATCTTCGTCGCTGGTCGACCGGTTGAGAGACTGTGCAGAATGAAGAGAGGGATCCATCCGCTTTTGTCGGCAATGAATCCCCCATTATACACCCAGTTAGTCACAGAGATGGATGAGATCATTGAACTGTTTATCAAATCGAGTGACAGATAATACAAATTATAATGGCAATAAGCGATGCGAATGTCATCTTCGTTTTCTTACAGTATTATCAATTCTCCGCATGCAAGCCCAAGGCCATCAGAGTACACGCAAACCGCGTTCATAGACGGTGTCTCGCCTTCTCCCATTTCATCGCATCAGGGATGCCACTAGAATCATTGAAATGAAGAATCGCTTGCTGAATAACTAGAATGATTTATTATATACAAATGATGATTTCCTCACTACAAGCAATAATTCCATATCTGGAGATTCAATATCTTAGAATCAGCGAATTCAATGATGATTACGCCTTCTCACCCCCTATCATCGTGTTCTCGAACATGTAACTTTGTCAATAGAACGTATTACAGCTTGCACAACTCCATTCAACTGAAATAACTCTGGCGATTCAGATAAAAATCGTTTCACTTACTCTTGGAAGTGGGTGATATATTATTTCTCACATCTCGATAATGAGATCGATCGATTATTCGTGAAAGCGTCCATTGAGAGTGCGTAGAATTCTGTGAATTGTTGATTTTTTGACTGAATTGATTGACGATAGGGATGAAATCGAGTGATGCACAACGAAACTCTACGCGATTCAATTCAAAGAAAGGTGTGAAGCAACAAAAAGCTAATGCCGGCAACACCTTCCGCAATTGAGAATAGAGGGTAATCGTCTCTTCATTTTGAGCACTCTCTCACCGGCCAGAGAGGCGAGAGAGTGTGCAAAATGAAGAGACGATTACTTCGAGCTCTAGAGCACCGAGAAGATGCGGGCTGAGTCACATCTCTTGCTTGCAGTTTAGAGAAAATAAAGAGAAGGTAGAGAAGAGGAAAGAGAAGAAACAAAGACAAAAAAGATTTGATTGACAGCAGGGAGGATAGGTCGGTGAGTGTGAGAGAGGAAAAGATAAATAATGATAACGTCATGAACATAAAAGCAATCTCGCTGATATTGAAGATCTTTATCAGAAAAAGTATGTCTAGCAAATAATTACGACAATGGTCAAGTGGCATTTTGAGTTCCTCTTACCCTGGAACACCATCACTAATCCTGGCATTATATTTGAAAAGAATTCCAGTTTATTTCCGTCCCTTTCTTTATTACCTGAATGACTTTATTTATTATGGTAATAAAAAATAAACCCGCTCTTTGCGCACACGCGAGCCTCCACGTCGAGAGAATATCCTCACTTGCAGGACGAACTTTCTCAGATTATAAAAATTGCGTAGCCATGTCTTCAACGAAAAAATCCATTCTGCACTGAATCAAAGCCAGTAAACAAAAAAACAAGAGAATGCTTACCTCAGATGAGTCTTACTCCGAGAATGAGCGAATTTGCTTGATGAATTAGCAGTTGAGAACGTGTAGAATTCTGAGCAAATTTCAATTTTGGATTGCGTTTGACGGTTTAGTGCAAGATAAACAAGTGAAATACGTAGACAATGCTATAGTGTAATGCAGGCATATACTCTGCCAAGGAAGAAGGAGCGAAGAGAAACGTTGCGGAATGAGTCACATCACAGTTGTCTGCGGAAGAGAAAGACGAGGAAAAACGCAACAAGGAAAAAAGTCTTGACTGACAGCAAAGATGCAACGCCATTGAGTGTGCTAGAGCGAATAAAGAATAATGATATCATGGTCAAGGCAAGATTCGAGGAATGATCTCGCTCTCTTATTTTTGCACGCTCTCTCGCTTCTGTAACCGACGAGAAACCATTGCGACGAGAGACCAAGCGATTGTTCCAAGATTCGTGAAGGTAAAGAGTTTATCAAATAGCACAGTAGAACTACTCATTCTGACGTCATTGAGGAATCTCAAGTAGAATCCTTTCACTTATCGAGACAATGTCCTCTATCGAAGGGCGATACTTCATGTGCTCCATCACTGATAACCTTAGCCATTGCCGATGCCTTAAATGAAGCTAAGTACCGGCACTTGAAAATCACTTACTTTATTTCGATCGGTTCATAATCCGTGAAATAGTTGCCAAGTATATGTACGCGATTAATATGTTATTGGGAACATGTAGAGCTCTGCAGTAACAGCTTGGATTTAATGGAAAAATTCGCAAAATATTGCAAGAAAAGATGAGAAATTGATGATAATGGCAGTATTTTTGCAGCCGATAGTGACAGAGTGTAATCAAGAATGAGATGCCAGAGACAAAGAGAGATAAGAGACAATGAATGATTATTATTTTGAATGAAGATGGACAAGAGCAAGACGACTTGCAAGCAAAGTCTAGTTTTGAATCAGCAGAAAGTTGAGCGAATCCATTGTTATAGAGAGACACCAGGAAAAGTAGGCAGAAATAATTTTTATTCTGACTTGTAAATCGTTTACATATTACATTTATCGACAATTCCGTAAGCTCCTTGAGCGAGAGTAATGCTGTGCTCAAGATTAACCAATATTGGATCGAAAATTTTCCATTTGCCTTCCATGATATTTCTGCTGATGGTTGACACATAGGTTCAGGTTTGAGCTGGTTAATGAAGTTGCGTCCAATGCGTGAAGTTGATACTGAAAACTCTAAGTATTTTTTTGCTATTTCCGCCTTTTTCCTTACCTTTGACTAATTATCGTGATGTTAAAACACTGATTAAATCGACCGCAGGACATTGAGAATGCGTAGAATTCTATAAATTATCAATTTAAAAGCTGCTTATAAGATGAATTCTGCGAGAGACGAAAACGAAAGTAGAGAAGGTAGGATAGGAAGAATACGGAAATGAGGGAAAGAGAAACTTGCTGATTCACAAAAAAGGCGAATGAATACCACGAGATGACTCACAGGCGACTCTGAGAAGACGAAGAGAGAAGAAACTTGTACAACCGAATTGTACACATTATAAAGAGAATACATGTTTGCGAGACGAAAGGACAGCCTGACGGAGTAATAGTCTATTTTTATAGGCGATTAGGACAGAATATCAAATCGAAATTAAATTCAACGTTTTTGAGAACTGCGTGAAACACATCTCAAATGAGAAAACCATCTTTATCTATGAAAAAGTAATCACAAAAAGGTAGAAAAAAGTCATCATCGCTTCGTAAGTTCATCAAGAGAAGGATGAGGAGAAAGTTTGAAATTACTAATGAGTTAGGTTGTGCAATAAAGCCATAATGGTAACAGTTTTATTCCAATGAAGAAGTTTCGATGGGTTTTATTTTTTGATTATTCCATATGCTCCTCGGCCTATATCGCTTTTGTTATTCCTTGCTTCCATACTGATGTTCAGAGTTGTAATTTGTGTTTCGTTGACAAGAAGGTATGCATATAGGGATGTATTTTCGATTCTTAAAGAAAGATAAAAATGAAGCAAAATATAAAATTCGACTGCTACCTACATATTGTTGATCTTCAATTTCCGTTTCTATTTGAATTATACTAAATCAAACGGCAGAAAACGCCTGCTGAGAATGCGTAGAATTCTGAAACATTTTTCTGATTAAAAACGACATGAAGAACGAAAGAATTCCGTTAGAATCCTACTACAGCAAAGCGAAATGGCGGATGAAATACCAGAAACGGCGATGAGGGAGAGGAATCGTTGATTCACAAGGATGAATCATCAGTTGACTCGAAGGAGAAGAAAGTAACGAGAAGAAATGGGAAGTAACGTGTTCAGGCGAATTGTACCTCAACACCTAGAAAGTTAGCAATGGACTAGCCCAAAAGGACTGTCTGATAAGGATAACACGCCTCTCACCTAAGAAACGACTCAGAATGGCTGATTCTTGTCAGCGAGTGATTTTTCGATGCCCGGTTTTTAACGTTTTTGGACCCTCCCAGGTGCCCTTATGGCCCCTGTGAACGGAATAGTGTTAGTGATCATTCTCGACCGAGCTGCAGCACCGTTCAGATGCAGCCTTCCGACTTCAATGCTATTTTTCGAGCCTTCAATGCAATCCTCCAGAAAACTTTTCTTCGTGAGCTATGGCTATTTTTCGAAGCTCTATCGACCTATGCAACTTAGAAGTCGATATCTATTCGTTAAACAGTGTGAGAGGCCGTGACCGATATCAAGAAATCTGCCTCAAAAACCCCATTTTTTCTTGCATAGGCTTGTAGCCCTTTTCACGAGGATTCGAATGATAGGTTTGCGCCCCCATATCGAGGGGACTGAGTATGATTCCGGACCCGATAACAATTTTTGAAGATTTGAACTTTTTTTTCAACAGTCCCTCGCCGCTTCATTCCGCACTCCCGCGCGCAATGACACGGTCACATTTGTTCAATACGAGTTATGTTTCAGCGCAACTTTGTTAAACAATGTAGAGATTTTAAGGACTAATGAAACTTAATTTGATTTCCCAAAATGTGACCGGGTCATTGCACGCGAGAGTGCGGAATGAAGCGGCGAGTGACTGTTGAAAAAAAAGTTCAAATCTTCAAAAATTGTTATCGGGTCCGGAATCATACTCAGTCCCCTCGATATGGGGGCGCAAACCTATCATTCGAATCCTCGTGAAGAGAGCAACAACCTTATGCAAGAAAAAATGGGGTTTTTGATGCAGATTTTTTGATATCGGTCACGGCCTCTCACGCTGTTTAACGAATAGATATCGACTTCTAAGTTGTATAGGTCGATAGAGCATCGAAAAAGAGCCTTAGCTCTTTCAGAAAAGTTTTCTCGAGGATTGCGTTCAAGGGTCAAAAAATAGCATTGAAGTCGGAAGGCTGCACCTGACCGGTGCTGCAACTCGGTCGAAAATGATCACTAGCACTATTCCGTTCACAGGGGCCCTAAGGGCACCTGGGAGAGTCCAAAAACGTTAAAAACCGGGCATCGAAAAATCACTCGCTGACAGATTCAGGTCGAATCTTAGGTGAGTGCCGTGATAATTGTTTATTTTTTAAAATATTAATTGAAGACGATAACGAGTCAAAATAATATCAAACTATTTTGTGCAGTGCTTGAAACACAATTGTTCTACACAGCAAGGCATCAATCGAGCGAAATTTTCTTTATCGATGATAGGTGATTAAGGTTTTGTATAAATGAGATGATGACTACAAATGAGGGACCATAGCTCCCGCAAATTAGAAGGCTTCAGCAGGCATTGCGGAGAGCCGCAACGTTGGCGAACTTCTGAAGATTTAGAATATTCTTTCTGAAAAGGCCGGCAAGAACTGACCTTCGCCTCATTAACTGACTTCTTCATCTTGGAGAAGACTTCCTCATCATAATCGCACTGAATTGAGTACTGTGGATAGTTTCGAAAGTATGGCTTCGCAATAAATCGTCATTTCACGTGCTCTCTCAGAGAGGCTAGAGCGCGTGCAGAATGAAGAGAGTCAAGTTTCGCTATAACGAAGAAAAACGGTGACCCACGATTTGGATGCCACTGGAACGTTTGACCGAAGGCTCCTTGATAGCAACGGTGACCTCCGTCTCGGGCACCTGAGTATTGCGTTAACAGTATTGCGTTACAGCTAGGAGTCTCTTTTTGGAATTGTATTCCATTGGAAATCCATTAGTCTCTTCACTTCGCACACTCTCTCGCCCGTTCGATCGACAAGAGAGTAGAATGAGGAGACAGATGGAATTCCAACAAGAGAACCCTAGTTACATCAATAGAGTAAATCACTTACCGTAACCTCCTCCTTAATCAGGATCTCTCTAGTGAGAATGGCGACAAGAGCGATGAGAAGGGGGAGGACGAGGAGCTTGGACATTCTTACGGGTCTTGAAGAAAGAGTGGAAGAGAAGAGGGATAGAAGGGAGGGAGGGAAGGAAGAATGGAAGAGAATAGGGATGGAAGAAGGAATGGAAGAGAAGAAAGATAGAAGAGATGGAAGAGAAGAGGGATGGAAGGGATGGAAGAAGGAAGGAGGACTGAGTGCCACGTCCAATAGTAGCCATGGATACTATTAGAAGTCCCTCTTCTTCTCAATTCGTATAGTCTTCTGTGGAAGAGAGTGGATGAATTGAGTAGAGGATAGAGGTAGATCGGACAAAACATCGATAGGAGAGGTATAATCTCAAGGAAAAACAAAAAGGAGCATGATTGAAAAGGTTCTTGAATTATTCCGACTTTAAATATCTGTGAAACACATTCAAAGCGCGATCGATGTCAATTGCAACAATCTTTATTCAGGGAAGCTAAAGAATTATAGCGTTATCAGATCCCAATCAAGGCATCGCTTCACGCGGGAGTTCCGCCTTCTCTTCATCAATGATTTGTGTATACAGGAGTTCATTTTCGGCATCTGACTCCCAAAGGTGCTGAAAATTATAGATTTTAGCTTCTTAATTAATGTAATCATGCTTAATTTTACTTTTGCTAATCGATAATCACATAATTTCTCTCCGCGTCCGTAATGGGGATATTTCCTGACAGCATGGCGCAAATGTTCACGAACAAGACGTGCCATTTGTGGGGAATGTGCCAGCACATTTTACTTGGTATGAAGGAAATGGAATTTGAAGAGCGGAAGGAATGAGAATTGGAACGGGTGGAGAGGAAGAGAGGGGCCTCAGTAGCCATGGTTTTTGCTTGCCCCACTCTCAATCAGGGACGGTTCTCTTCTTTCTGCATACTCACTTGCCTCTCTAACAGAAGAGAGAGTGTGGGAAATGAAGATACGATGTCTTGGGAAGCCATCTTCACTCTCAATTCGGTTCGTTCCTTGGGGAGAAGAGAACGGACTACACGATTTTTTGTTGTGAATTCATTACTGGGAATGCAGTAGGAGATTAGATGTGGGCAATTCACAGAATCATACTTACATTGAACTCATTATGCATGGTCGACAGCCACTGGTCGTCTCAGGATAGATCTTTGTTGTTAACAGGCGAAGGGGTGGCACAGCCCGCCGTGCGTGGAAAAGCCTAACTACCTTTACCTTTTACCTTTATGCATAAAAGGAACTGGAAAGGGCCCAACACACATAGATGATGATGTGAAATAACAAGAAACGATTTATCCTCGCGAAAATAGAGTTTACAATCATTCTGAGAACTATGGTTCTCTCACCGGTCAGAGAGACGAGAGAGTGTGCAAAATGAAGAGACAATTACCAAACTCTACACGCAAGTCATTTCGTATACTGTGGCTTCATTGCGTACTCCGCCCGCTTGAAAGACACTCATCCATTCACCCATTGCGCAGTACACCGACAGACAAACAGCACATGAATTTACCTAAAAAATACTATTTTATTAACTTATTATTTTTTTACTTTTGTTATTTTGAAACAAATGAAATAAAACAGACTTCGGAAACAGACTGATCATTGCCCCATCCGTTTTTCGTGCGCTTGTAGTAGATTCTAAAGCAACAATTGAGTTGTTGGAGTAAAAGGGGCCTAAACTAGTGTGCAATACCAAGGGAACATGATAATAATGATAATCATATCTAATCAACAATAGCGCTTACATGTGTGCGCATTCCGTAAAAGATGGAAATTCGCGAGAAAACAGTTAATCATAATGCCGCGTACGCACGAGTTCTGGTCGGAACACAAAACTCTGTGCCTCGCTTTCTCTGCCTCTTTCTCTCCCTCTTCACTCTCCAGTGATCACGCGCTCTCTCCTCTCCTTCGCTTTTTTTGCAACATTCG
>LS552006.1:219658-240140 GCA_900490775.1 Pristionchus maxplancki | reverse complement strand
CGAATGTTGCAAAAAAAGCGAAGGAGAGGAGAGAGCGCGTGATCACTGGAGAGTGAAGAGGGAGAGAAAGAGGCAGAGAAAGCGAGGCACAGAGTTTTGTGTTCCGACCAGAACTCGTGCGTACGCGGCATTATGATTAACTGTTTTCTCGCGAATTTCCATCTTTTACGGAATGCGCACACATGTAAGCGCTATTGTTTATCCTATCATGCTCGCTGTACGGCGACTCAGGTACCACTTCAGTACTCTTACTGGTAAACGAATGAGAAGAGCTGATTTAATGCCCAACAAGGAGGACATTTACAAATTCTCCTGTAGATAAACGATTACTGTTCCTTTCTGCTCGTTTTTGACAAATGTTCCGAGACGTTTGTAGTGTCTGTGCCATGTCGTATTTGCGATTCGGCAAATTCAAATGCATTTAGATGGAACGAAGCCGGCGCGTCTACTACAACAGCGACTACTACTCTTCTTTTCAAGATGAATATGATGAAGAGGAAGAAGAAGCAATAGCCACTGATGACCGTCGCGATTCGACAGGTGATACGGCATTCCCTTTTTTGGTGTCATCGTCCCCATGTTCGATCGTCCTTATTCCTCATGATCTACAAGATAAGAGAGCTCAGGGGCGGCCAAATGAAAGATGTCAAAACGAGATAGGAAGACGATGGGTGACAAATGGTGGAGCTTAGCAAGAGAAGAGTGGTCCTGACCTACCTGATCAGCACTTTTAGCGATGAATACTACTACAAAATACAACCGCAGCCCCAATTCCCTAAAATGGTTGTGCACCCCAGAGCGTGAGTGTACGAGGCTGTCATTTCGACAGTGGCCTTTACCACTGTTTTGGGAGCGTACAGAAAGAGAGAAAGGGTATACACTCTGTCTCCGGTCATCACTCATTCAAACACAGCCTCATTAGGGTGACTAACGACCTAGCGCGTCTTACAGAGAGAAGACACGTGAGTCATGACCAAACATGATTAAATTAAGGATTCCAAATTAATTAATTAATTATTAATTACTAGATTACGAACGTGAAAACCATTCCGATGAAATGAGGCAGAGCGGAAGGCAAAATGAGTGGACCCTGAGAGATCAGGTACGTAAAATGGTCCCCATTTTCGTTACGGGTGATTTTATTGATTTTATTACAACAATACAAGATATTGGGACATTTTCAGCGAGATGGCTCGTCTTCAACCTATCCTGAGTCTTCGCGAAATAGAGATCGGGATCGAGTCAATTATCAGCCTTTGGAGGTACTTATAGTATTTTAAAAATCGTAATAACATAAAAATAATTGAAAATTGGAGTTCAAAACTATTTAGGCCCCGCTCTACGATCTCTATGACACGGAATGGAATTCGCGACGGCTTCTCAGGGACAATCTATCTTGTACGACTAATCTAGGGAGGGGTTGCGAGGTAGAGAATTGTCTGATTAAAATGTCTCAATTTCGCATACTGTATTGTCACATTGTTTCAAAATATAATTTCAACAGCCAACCGCTCCTCTCTCGGAGATACTCCGCGTCGTCTTTCCAAATATTGATCCGGACAAGTGGAACGCTTTTCACCTCCAGGTGTGACCGGAAACCACTACCTGCCTTTTTATTTTAAAAAATAAGATGATTCGCAATTGTGTGAATTAAAAAATAACTATATTAATTTTTCTCAGTCGTCCTCTGCAGCGCGACACTTCCGACACGAGACCGAAGGCATGCTGGAGCAACTGGCGCTTGGTGGGTTATTTTATTATGGATCAAGCTCGAGAAAATTGTTAGCACTCGCATCAATTATTGATGATAGAGCGTGATAACGCTCCAGGACACTACGAGCGAGAACCGTTTCGCCCTGGCTCGAGAATGGACGCGACAACGGATATTCGTTACATCATCCATCCTTACGAGAGACATGGTGTGTATCCCGTGCTGTTTGAAGTAATTACGGCGGAGAAGAAGAATCTGTGCGCGCAGGTAAGCGTGTTCCAGAATAATATAAAATAATAAATATAATAATCAGAATAATCTTCAGCATTGGTGTTGAATCTTGGTAGTTAGTGTGAATTAGTGAGGCGAGTAAACGGATGAGCGTGAAGTGTTTTATCCACTGAAACATAGGGAATGTAGCATTGTAATAAGCATACCATCCTATCAAACTTAATTTATTTTAGAAGACTTAATAGATTTGCTTACTCGATCAATCACAGGCGGTCGACCCACTGCTCCATCTCGACGGCGCAGAACATTTGCGTGTTGTTAAGCTCAATTGTGCTGTTGCTAAAGAGGTATACCTTGACTCCCGTATCCTATACCGTAACCTGAAATACCGTAATCTCTTTCAGGTTAACAGCGGTTTGCACGGTTTCGACTCATCGAGAACGGCGCCAGGCGACCTCATATGGGTTTACCGACTGGCACTCTCCAAGGTTTTCGCGGAGACGGCGATCCAGGTTTGTATTGTTGTTGTTTTTGTTAATCTGAGTTGAATTTCGAAAAGAAAGAAAAACTAGTTCAGAACGGCCTCGATCTCCGACACTTCCCCAGCCGGAATTATTTGGAGGGCGTCAAGAGCGGCAACTGTCCGAAGACCGTGTTCCAGGTAAACTAAACTTACCACTGCCACCATTTCTCATCCTACAACAAACAGGCCCAAGTACGTTTGAATCTAAGAGTCTGCAACACCTGTTAAATTTAGTTTTACAGGTCGCTGAATTTGCTCTCGTCACGCCGCACGCTCCCATCATCTCCCGACTCGCGCGCGCCTCACTCAGATACCTCACGAAGAAAGAACAGCAGGAGGATGAGAAGATGTGAAAAACTTAACTCACTATGGACCAAAATGCATCATTCAGGCCTTATCTTGTGTCACAAAGAAGAACTTTGTCAGTGGTCATCGAGGGAGAGACGAGGTGAGGCTTCCTTATCAGTTTGATGGCGTAAACGAGATGAAATTCGTCTTAGGACCGCGCGCCTCGACCGAGCGACGTTGCTCTCGTATAAGGGAATTCGAGAGTTTGCACTACTCGATATTGAGAATCAGCCTCGAAGGCAACAAAGAGCAGTCGTCTTTCGGGTTTTCTTCAGGTACAACAACATTTAAGAATATCTGCCACACTTGAGAAAGAGACAAGCCGATAACCAGATCCATTCAGACCACCACGCTCTTCCATGCCCCACTTCTCCGCACCCCCGCGAGACTCCGGAGTAGTTAGACAGATTATATCAGAGACGCTGAGGAGAGACAGGGTAGATCAACGTAGTGCACAAACGCTCCCATCTCATCTCAGATGAGAAAGTAAAAAGATTGATTTCAAACCATTGTTCCAGGACTTCATCTCGCTAATTCCCGACCGAATCGGCATTACCGGCAGCGAGAACGCGTCGAGAACAACGCAGAGCATAGTTGCCTGGAAGTTCCATGATATGAGCTCAGGGGTAAGTCAGATCACCTTTCATTTTCTAAGTATCCTTGAGATGACCTGTTGACCTGTCAAGTTATCACAGAATCAATATACCCAAGGAGCGACATACCCGTCAGCGTTATCTAGGAAACTTCTCATTGTTTACCTTTATCCTACATGCAGTGTATCGCTTCCAATTTGCTAGTATTTCATGTCAAAAAGGTTATAGTTTCAGGTCGACATATATCTGGGCGAGGACGGTTGGCGCGAAGCTCTCGAGGTGTGCATATTTATACTTTCCAGAGCCGGAATTTAGGCAGTTTTGATTTTCCGGCTCCACCAAGTCTACAGAAAGTTGCTGGGCCCTGGGGGTATCCACCCTCAAAATTTGGAAGGAATCGAAGCACTTTGAACAGTTTGTCAAGCAGGGGTCTGACTTTCATGCGTTCTCTCAGAAGACCTCTGTTATGTAAACTGGTATTACTGGTACAACTGGTAAAGGTCTAATAACTATCTGGACAGATTGTCGAACTCGGTGAGACGTGTCTACGATTCGAGAATATGCAGCGACTGGACAGAGCTCTCTACAAGTTGACCATGGGTTAGTCTTTTTGAGAGGTTTTGTACATTTCTACATAGTACAAGTGGTTGATTCATATTTCATCATAATATGATTACATATTATCACATACTGATTCCTAGTTATCATATTACATGCTGCTAACTCTGATTTCATCGCATGTTGATTCAGAAATCACCAAGCGTGGCCGGACGGTAGCAATGGGCTTCATTGTATTGAGATTGAAGAAGGATGATGAAGGACATAATAACAAAGAACTCGCCGACAAGACGAACGACACGGATGAGAAGATACTTCGACGCAATCTGATCAAGGGATGGTCGGAGAGGGTGGGTCAATGATTTTTTTTCTTCACAAATTCGTGTTGATCCTGTGACATAACCGCTGGCCCGGTGTGATTGACGAGGTTCCGTTACCTCACCTTTTACATTTTTCAACATCGGGACTCGAGAGGTCGCATCTCTTGCAGGGTCGAAGGGTGGGCATCCGGCGCACTGATCAGGACGACTGGATATGCGGATCCATCGTCAAGGTTCGTCTTGAAGGAGGGGACTCAGATAATTTTTCATCCGAGTCATCAAAATTCATCCATCTTTTGAATATCTATCCTGTCTCAAAAGCTGATTGCGTCTGTATCAAATAACCCTCCTAGGGCGAAATAGTGAAGACCAAGCTCACTGTGTGGATTTCTTTTGATGCTGCGGAGCTGAGAGATGAGGAATGGAGTTTGAAAGTGCAGGTACTTTTCACGTAATGACATCTTCGGCTTTCTTATCTGCGTAAGGACGAATCGACTCACAGTGACTGCAATAAACAGGGTGGCTTTGCAAGAAGTGATTCTCTGCATTTAGAACGCTCTCTCGCTTGTCAGACCGATGAGAGAGTACGTCGATTGAAGAGACGATTTCAAGCCATTCCTAGAAATACGTATCTATTTACAGATCAAACTGGACCGCTCCGTACCCAGCAAACTTAATGATCTCATGCTGGGCAAGGCAATAAACATTCCGAGAGAATCCAATGGCGAGAGGGTGTTGAGGAGCGTGTATCAGAGGCTTCTCGATGGAACGGACGAGGTGAGTGATTAACTTGATGGTAAGCTCGACAGACCAATACCCGCCCCCGATATCCTTCAACTATCTCATAACGTGAAGAACAGCCTGCTTGTACCGCATCCTAAGAGAAAGATAGATGTTGTGTTGTATTGCATGCTTGGAAGGCGTCCCTCGATTTTTCAGGCATCTGTGCTCCCTTCAATCAGCTCTTCTCTATCACTACCCGCGACATTTCGCCGCGAGTTTCTCTGGACGGAGGAGCAGCGAGAAGTATGAATATTACACCTCACAGAAGTAGCGGAATAATCGACAATAACATCATTTTGTTTGAAATGCTGAGATGGACATGATGCTAGGAATCCAATTCCTGAACAACTTAGACACGTCGTGAAACATATTTCATCCAGTCTTTAGATTTCCTCATTTAGGTAATCGCCCGAGGGCCATCACTAAACCTGCACATCCTAAACGTCGACGCGGGCGCAGGAACAGGTAAGTAAACATTTCGAAATTCGGTCTCTTCATTTCGCACATTCTCTCGCTCGGGGGATATGAATGATGAGCTGCTCAGGAAAGACAACAGCGATAGTGGGCGCGATTGAGCAGACGCTGGCGATTCATGGAGATGGAGTGAGTATTGAACCCGTCTGAGTTCAAGACATTTGTTGTCATGCAACAGTTGCCTGTTCTGTTGCTTTATTTTAATGGTGTAAGTTAACTGACTGAACAATTCCATTACAGACCCTCATAATCGCCACGGCAGTCACAAACGTTGCTGTGGAGACGCTAGTGGAGAAGATGTTGTCGATCGGTTCAGAGAGAATGAAGGTATGCTGTCTCCACTTGGCAACTTGCACTGGATCAAATTGATTGTTGTTTGTACTATCAAAAAAACCACACAAAATCGACGAGTTTCATGATTTCGAAGTTTGTGCGATATGTAAAACATAGCCAACACAATGCGTCTTACAGGTCACCCGTCTACCCGGTAGAGTCGGCGCCCCCGCCGACTTGCTCCAGCAGCTGGTGCAATGTGCTGATGACGACAATATCTCTGCTCGCCTGCATGTAACGTAACTTTACGGGCTCTCTAACCTCTAAAAAGGACCTCGAGCCTGAATCATTTTGCAGGAAGCAGCACGGAAGCTGAGAAGGGACACGTATGAGCTGCGAGAGCTGCAGATGATGCAGGTTCGATCATCTATAAACGCAAAAAAATATTCTGAGCAATATCAAGGATCTGAATCATTTACAGGCAGACGAAACTCTCATGGATCCGGACAGTCTTGACCGGAATCGATTTCTTCATCGGGAGATAGAGAAGAGAAGGGATGATGCTACGGGGGTACATTTCTTGACCAAAAAGTCTTTTAAAAGCGTGGAAATTGCTTTTTAGGATTTCCTGTATTACCGACGCCCCAACGTGCTCGCCCTCACACTGGACACGCTGATTATCACGATGAACAACGAGGGACCAGTGAGGTATGCAGGGGTGGCATAGGTGGATGACTCTCTTCAAGCTCTTTCCTCACTGACCGGTGAGAGAGTTCCCTAGTATGCATAGGATATCGTGAACCTTGAACTTGGTCCAAACTCACCTATCATTTAGCGACTACATCAACCGAGCGGAGCGGCTGTTCCTATGGATGGACGAGGCTAGTCAGGTATGTCATTGAGAACTCTTTTTGTTTATTCCAATCTCGTTCCGACCTGGCATACTGAGGTACTTCTGCTTCATAAATTCTTACTAGTCATATCACGAAAAAGATCCGCAATGAACGCGAATATGTTTCATCTAGTAGACAAAAATTGTCTGAGACTCTACGGATGATGTGGTTGAAGGAAATTATACACTTTACACTTTATCAGGCGCCCGAACTCACCCTCGCTGCCGTCTCTCAACTACTGCCTCGTGCCCTTCAGCGATACGTCGGAGACAGAAGGCAGCTGGCTCCACAGCACCATCATCACTACAATGGTGCGTTTTGGTGCAGTATTTTAGAACCCGAATATGTCTCATGAGTACGACCCTGATGAAGAAGAGGGATATAACCTTTCAGATCAGATACATCATGAGAAGAGTGTATTAGATCTGAAAGAGGGGTAGAATCCTCTGAAAGAGGGGGTTGAGACGTCCTAGAACCAATGACGATTCAGACGACGCAACGGACGCCAAGCTGGCCGGTTCGGTCTCGCAGATGCTCTCACAATCCGGCCATACCCCCACGTTGAGAATGAGGCAGTGCCATAGGATGCACCCGGCGTTGTTGAGGTGAAATTGGTCGCCTACATTGAAGAAGGACGCTCACCAATGCATGCATGGCTGGGGCAAGATGTCGACCTGGGGTTTCAAAACGGTTTTCACTATGGTTAGCTACAATATTGCCCACTTAAGCTGCTGAAACCGTTTTTGCCTTAAAAACTGTCCATTATCGGTTACGGCAATCTTCACATTTTAACACATCAGACGTAAACCTGCCTGATGGAATGGTTGCAGTGTCGCCTCCTCCCTGTTCTACGATGAGAGCCTCGTCGCTGCGGTTACTGCAGAGGAACGAGCGCTCGATGAATCCATCCTCATCCCGGGTTGGAACTCTATTTCACGTGTACCTTGGGACCCCTTTCTTTAATTTTAGATCAAAGTAATTTCCAGACCGCTCCTTCCCTCTTTGCGTTATCACAACTGAAGGTGGGCACAGCAAGTCCGACGTCGGATTCTCGATTTACAACGATTCGCAGGTACCTTGACGTTCTTTTTGGCTTAATATTGATCAAGTTTAGAAGCAAACAACCTAAAAATTTCGTTTTCGAAACTTTTTAAGCCTGATCATATGTAAATCTTGCAAATACTTCAGGAACATGTCGCCATCAACCTGGTCCAGAACCTGCTGGAACCCGCCTACGGCAAAGATGTCGCTATCCTCTCTTGCTATCGAGAATCAGTGATGAAGATAAGGAAGGCCGCACCGGATATTAAAGTGAGCCGGTCTAAATTGTCTCGAGAATTTCCTCAATGCTCTGCTCACTTCAAAAAAATGTCGAGACTTCTTCCTGAATGATACTTCTTCCAGGTAACGACGGTAGACAGCTCGATGGGCACAGAGTACGACGTGGTGGTGGTATTGACAACGAGATCTGAAGACCATGGTGAGGAAAGTGAAGATGCTGCATTTTGAAAACCTAATCACGATGTTTGCGAAGCATAACTCGTTCCACAGGCCTTGAAGAATGAATACACGTGTTTTGATTTGAATCGTGATCATTCTCTGCAGGTCCAGAGGATGCTCCTGTATTCACCTTCATCGACGACGCTCGGAGAGTGAATGTCGCACTGACGCGAGCGAGAAGGGCCGTTTTCGTTATTGGAACAGAAGAAGTGTGGGCGAGTACGCACAACTGGGGCAGGTGGGTGGATGGTCAGTTCGCACGTGGGATCGGGAACGCGGAGAGTACTTACAATGAAGAGAGGCACGTGCCGATATGTCGATCTTGTGTATACGGTTGACATAAGAACGACGCCTAAGTTTTGGTGTATATATGGTCATCTATGATGTCGCATGCTTTCCAGTTTTGGCATATATATGGTCATCTATGATGTCGCATGCTTTCCAGTTTTGGTATATATATGGTCATCTATGATGTCGCATGCTTTCCAGTTTTGGCATATATATGGTCATCTATGATGTCGCATGCTTTCCAGTTTTGGTATATATATGGTCATCTATGATGTCGCATGCTTTCCAGTTTTGGTATATATATGGTCATCTATGATGTCGCATGCTTTCCAGTTTTGGTATATATATGGTCATCTATGATGTCGCATGCTTTCCAGTTTTGGTATATATATGGTCATCTATGATGTCGCATGCTTTCCAGTTTTGGTATATATATGGTCATTCCTTCGAGACCCTCCATTGCAGAGTCCATCGCAAGGCGGCCGAGCGAGGCAATGCTCTATCACTCGAGGAAGCAATGGAGGCGTTGGAGGTGCCGCTGTAGGGGTGAGTTGAGATACAGGTCTCTTCAATTCACGCACCCTCTCGTTGATCAAAGGGAGAGTGTGTGAAATGAAGAGACAACTTTCAGATCCAACTCCCACTCGCCCTTCCAACGATTTTTTTCATATCAACTACCATGATGTTTAATGGAAAAGACTCATCATTATCGCCTATTTACTTTTCACACTAAGACGCACTGTGTACTACTTTTGAAACACTTTCGAAACAAGTCATTCAACACACATTGTCGTAACTGTTAAAATTGAGTATCTTTAACTCTTCCACTATTGCGATACAAATAAAAAGCATTCATGATGTGCATCGATGGCTCTCGAGGAACACAGTCACAAGAGAACGATAGTTCATCATCATCATTTATCCAGTTCGAATTGGTTACAATAGGGTCAAGTACAGTGAAAATGGATTCGAGATCTTCTTCAACGCATATTCTTCGAATTGTTTCAGTTCGATTTAAATATTCCCTCATACTGCTCTCGGACACGATTCGCACATCCGCTCATGAGAAAATCGAGGAGTTGCTGAATAATTATATAGTTTTGCATATTGAGACGCTCTCAAGTCACCATCTTCGTCGATTCGAAGGAAATTGAGGCGTGAAGCCAGAATTGGTCGCCGCAACTGGACAGGCCAACATAGTATTTGCCTTTGGCGAGCAAGCAGGACACTTTGTAGTGGACCGTCTTTCCACCCGTGTCATTGTTATACTGAAACAGGATAGTTAATATGTAAGATATGTAAGATTCGAACACTTTTGATGTTCGTGTTGCAACATTATACAAACTACTTTTCTGTAGATTACAGCAAACTTATACCTCCGAATCTTTATCAGTTGCTGTGCTGTGCTTGAAGTTGAGACATGCCGCAAGCCGCTGGATTAGCTTCTCAGCCGGTAGCCAAGACTTCCCTGTTGAAGCAAGATGTGGATTGATTGTTCCCTCCATGAAGGTTTTGAAATACTCCTTTTCAATTCTGAATATATTATTGAATTATTTAACCATGGTTATTTTAAGGCTTACACAATCGCTTAAAAATATGAGTCCGAGTTGAGCTGTGCAATATCTTGTGGATAATTTGGATCAAATGTCGCGCTGTTTAGATAAACTTAAACTTGATGAATTTTCCGAGCCTGGAAATTACGAAGCGTAACCTCACATCAGTCACAGGTCATCTTTTCGTATCAAGAGTTTCGTCCCGGAAAGCATCATCTTCGACGAGGTCACTGCTGCTCAATGCTCTTCTACTTCTCGAAGATGCCTGCCGCGCAACCTCATGTTTAATCTCCATCAATTGTCCATCTGTTGGGTAGATATACGCCATATCCGGAGCTTCTCTAATGCTGTGAACAGTGTCCCTGCCTAGTCTCATTTTCTAGTCAGATGAATCGACTAGAGGGGTCGGAATGAGAGGGGGACAAACTCTCAATTACATTGTTCGTCTCCCCTCATTCCGACCCCTCTAGTCGATTTATCTGACTAGAGAATGAGACTAGGCAGAGACACTGTTCACAGCATAAGCGTCAGAAAAGGGAAATTATCCCTGGAGACAACCAGATGTCCAAGAAGGTCATCATTGAATTCCGGCATTCTAAGTGCCTGAGAAGCACCTACCAGCATGAATAGTAGCAGTTGCATCTTAAACGAAATATCTCATAGTTTGGAATCATGGAATGGAAAAATGGATAATTGAATAATGTGGGATAATGTAAAAGATGGCAGCCACGGTCCATCTCAAAGAATGAAGCTAACTGCTCCCTATGGCAGAAGTCGTCCTTTTATGGGACAATAATCGTACTCCTCCGTGAGAAAACATTTCCGGTAAGGCTTTATCATAGCGATTGTGTCGGTTTCATGTCGATTAGCCCCGCCGTTTTGTGATGAGTTTGCTTTTATCGTCGATGATTCAGGGAAACGAGACTGTTTGGTGACGATGAGCTGGTTTGTTTTGCTTTACGATTAACATTTTATTTCGAAATTAGTGTTGATGACGCAGCCTGTACGTGATATCACACACCAAAGCATGTATGATAAGCAGGGTTGTCCACACTACACCTGGTCCTGGTGAAGAACATAAATCAAACAAAGAAAATGTGGAACTGTAAAATTGAACCGGATGTCTACGTGTAACCAACACATACAATGATTAAAATATTTATGCACCCTGGCATCGTTCAAGCAAGCAGATTGCCGTGATTAATTCTGAACTTGCTAATCATGCCCCTGTTGACATGGTTAATCCAGTTGTACCGCGTGTTATCATCGAACACTCGTAGGTCCTCCCGACTGCGTGGCTCATCCCAGCACCTCCTTCTGAACCACCTTGTCTTGCACTTTTTCTCCGTCCATAGCACTAATTTCTTGTTGAGAAAGAAGTCCGTGTTAGCCATTGAGATCGCAATTAGAGTCGTGCCCTCGTCATCAGGCAAATCGTAGCGGACGGCTCGAACTACTCGAAAGTTTCGATGTTGATGAGTGGGAGGCGGATTGCCCAACAGATCTGTTACTTGGCCGATCGACTCGCATTTCGGCCCACCACAGTGAAGAAGTTGGTGTTGAGCTTCGGGAGAGAGGTAGTGGGATTGCATTTTCACAACTTCGCTGACGAGATTTGTAGGAACCGTCATGACTCGTGAGTGGACCTGAGATGAAAGCATTGAAATTGTCTGGTACACATATGTCACGTACATTTGAATAAATCCACGCGAAAACATTGTTGTCTACGGCGGTAGGGGCGCTTTCCGCAGCGGGGAAAACCCGATTGAGTTCGTTCACTCCACTTTGACTCAAAATGGAGAATCGAAAGTCGTCCGCGAGATCTCTCTTCTTTCTTCCAAATATCTGACGTAGTGACTCGCGAGCCGAAGCCTCTTGACCCGGTCTGATTAGAGCACAATGGCATCCTCGTTGAATTGCCTCAGTTGGAACACAGACATCGCTGTAGTCGACGCAGGGTTGATGGCCCAATACTGAAACGAATGATGTTGGTAAGGTAAAGGTAAAGGTTGCCCCGGTAAGGGTTGCCCCGGCACTTGCGTCCTGCGGGGAGCCACTTCTAGGCCAGCGATTATATTACAGGCCAATTCTGTCCGGAGGGCCTAATATCTTCTTCGGACCTACTTTATTACCACCATTATGTTGGAGCAATGCAAAGGATTCTTGGCATACAGATCACTCATTGGAAATGTTTCGAAACCGAAATTGAAGTCAACAATGTGGATGTATTCAAGGCAAAGAAAACTAAATATTACCTGCCGATACGAAGCCGAAAAGAAGAATGTGTAACGGAGACATCACTACTTCTAGCGACCTCGACGACTAGTTTTATATCGCTCGTTTTCTGAATCATTCGCGTAGGTGACAAAACAAAACATTGATGATCGAGCTAATCGCAGCTTATCGTACCCAACCAGTCTCGTGTTTCCTGAATCATCAACGATAAAAGCAAACTCATCACAAAACGGCTTATCTTTGAGGCTTATCGGCATCAAACCGACACAATCGTTATGATAAAACCTTACCGGAAATGTTTTCTCACGGAGGCGCGCGCTTAATTTTCCTTAAAAGGACGAGTTTTCCGAGCTATAATGACTTTCCGAATTGACGTTCGTACCCCAAGTTTATTCCCTAGTAGATATCACGTAAACACATTCGAACGTCCGATCGTACCGTTTCTAACTCGATATTATTTTCTACTTTGTTTCCCTTTGTTGTTTCTTCGATATCTTACATGTAATTTCAGATGCAACTGCTCCTTCTCTTATTCATGCTGGCAGCCGCCTCTCAGGCCCGAAAAATTCCAGAGTTTGAGGATGAAATTCTCGGGAAACTAGTCGTATCCTTGGAGAAGTTTCCTTTCCTGACACCTAAACATGCCCCGGAAAAGGCCTACATCTATCCAACAGATCAGCAGCTCAATAAAATCAAAATAGCCGTCGGGGAACGCCTGAAGATCGCATCGAGGACTAGAAGAGCATTGATGGAGGAGACCTCGTCCTCTTCTGATGATGACGAGGATTTCAACGACAATTTCGACACGGCTGCTGCTCTTCGATGGTAACATTTCAACCAGATTTGAGATGAAACATCTTAACTTTTAGGTTCGGTAATCATCAAAAGTTTCTCGGGAAATTCCTCAAGTCGGAGTTTGGCTTCCAGCGGCACAATCGCACCATGTTCGACACGGCATCAATTGATTCGGACCCCTATTTCAAAACGATCATGTAAGTTTTGTATTTGAATTTAACTTTTGGAGCTATTATTTTCTCAGAGTAGGAAAGGATGACATAAGGCCGTACCTGGAGGAACAATTCAGTCGACGATTGAGAAAAGTTGCCGCGACTGAGAAGTCTTGGCTGCCGGCTGAGAAAGTCATCCAGGAACTGAAGGAATGCACGTACGTGAACTACGGATCGGCTAGCGATCAGGATCTGAAGGTTCATTTTTTATTTTGTGACATACATTTCATATATTTCTTGCAGTACGACAAAGAAACGGGAGGCACGATGGTGTACTACAAGGTCACATGCATGAAGGTCAAGGACTCCTACTACATCGGACTGTCCCTCTACGAGAACTCCTTCACCCTCCCTGACACCGAGAAAGTAGAAACGGAGAAATCTGAATGGCAGGAGAAATCTGAATGGCATGGAACGGTTATTCATAGGAGTATCACCGAGAATCGCTGGTTCGAGAAGAGCTCACTGAAAGTCGAACATCTGAAGCAGCTTCTGAACTTCATCATGCACGATTTCGCAGGACGCATACGCATGGAGTATGGGCAATACCTCGATGCGGCAAAAATAACCGCTCAGTGATTGTAAAAGTGATTTGCACCGATAAACTAAATTACTCATCTATTATGTGTTTGTGTAAACTCGTGAACTACACGCATATTCAAAGGAGATGAGAAAACTCGAACAAAAACATTTTAAAACATCTCTAGATGTAAAGGAGATCTTGGAAAAGTGTTTATTAGTTACCGAAACAATTGGATAGACACCCAATACCTAATACGAAGGGGTGGCATAGGCCGCATTGCGTGCAAAGGCCTAACTATCTTTGCCTTTTCACAGACAGCATGAGATCGCAATAAGAAATCCTCCGGTCAGTGTCTGACATGTGGAATAACATTCGGACAGTGTTCAATACATCACGTATCGAAAAGTGTAAGGATGGTTTCACGTCGAAGAGGTCTGGAATTCCGTTGTATCAACTTGAGAATGGTATAGATGATCGCAGTGAAGCAGCCAAACCACTCTGTTTCTGTCGATGGGTATGTGTTTGAATGATCTTCGTGTTTATTGGACAACGACTATTACGACCTGGATATTTATACATGCAGATAATTGTGATAACAAAATTGAAAGGTTTGGAAATGCCGTTGATTGAGCTCTGAAATAAATACAAAAACAAGTTAAAGTTTATCTTCAAATTCTACTTTGCGAAATTGTTTTTTAAACAAGCCATCTGACGCATGACAAATTTATTTGGAAATTTATATTTATGAATGAATGGTTTATCGGTAAGAATGAGCAGTTATTGATGAAGAGGAATGTCGGCTTGCGTAAAGTACGCCCCATACTCCGTGCGGATGCGCGCCGCGAACTCACGCATGATGTAATCGAGAAGCATTTTCAGATCATTGAGACTCAGATGAGCTTTCTCGACCGTCGTGTGAATCTTCTCCTTTGTACGACTGACTCCAAAACCAAAAGCACTGATGCCTACAGTAGATTTAAGGATTTGCCGGGTCGTGATGTCCTTGAGTTTGAAGACATTGTCGTAGGTGGCCATCGCGATATAGAAGTCATCCTTCACTCGCACGCATGCTACTTTGTAGTAGATCATAGTACCGCCCGTCTCCTTATCGTACTAAATAAAGTTAATTAAAGGTAAGAATATTATTCGAAATTGTTCAACGATTGTACAGCAAGTTACCTTCAGGTTCTCATCACTCGCCGAACCGTATTTGAAGTAGCGGCAATCCGTCAATTCCTGAACAAGCTTCTCAGCCGGCAGCCAAGGTTTCTCCGTCTCCTGTGTCCTTCTCAGTCGCGGAAAGAATTGCTCCTCCAGAAAAGGCTTAATCTCCTCTTTGCCAATGCTAAAAATAACTTCACTTTTTTTAAATTCTTTAAAAAATTTTAAGCATTGTTTGCTTACACCATCGTCTTGAAATACGCATCCGAATCAGTCTTATCAAAATTCAGGTTTCCAGGGTCATTCGGGGTGCTATTGAGCACCTCATAGCTGAATTCGAACTTGAGGAACTTGGCGAGGAACTTCTGTTGGCTCTCGAACCTAGAAATAACAGCTTAGTATTAAACGAAGTCCTGCGTCTGTCATATGATGTGATGTAACAATTATTATCGCTCACCAGGCGAATGCAGCGGACGGATCGCTCGGGAAGACGTCATCGTCCATCTCAGCGCTGAGGGCTCGCCTTGATCTCGACACTTTCGCAATGGCCGATTTAATCTCCCCCAGCTGTTGATCCGTAGGGTACACATAGGCCCGGTCTCGAGCGTGCTTCGGCGTCAGGAAGGGGAACTTCTTCCCAGAGACGACCATTGTTCCTAGCAGGTTGTCGGTGAACTCGGGAAGTCTTCGGGCCTGAGAGACGGCTGCCAGCATGAACAGAAGGAGTAGGAGCAGTTGCATTCTGAAAGGTTGTTGTTATGAACGAAAATGACATATGCGTATACTGTAGACTCAATATTCTGAAAGGAGAAAGGTAAAAGGTTATACATGTGGGGAAATGTGATCAAAAGCCAAGCAAGATAAGCAGAATTCTTAATTATTATGGCCTTCCTTTTATGGAAAAATAAGCGCGCGCCTCCGTGAGAAAACATTTCCGGACAGGCTTTATCATAACGATCGTGCCGGTTTGATGTCGATAAGCCTCAGAAATAAGCCGTTTTGTGATGAGTTTGCTTTTATCGTCGATGAATCAGGAAACACGAGACTGTTTGGGAACGATAACGATTAGCTCGATGATCAATATTTTGTTTTGATCGGATGATTCAGTATGTAGCGATTTATGCATACCGATTAAATGGGATCTAGTGCATTGGAACAACTGTGAAGACTCAATTTTTTCCTCGTGATTCTCATCCTGAAATGTATTTCGATTGATCCAAAAGGTTTTAATTATTTACTACGCTCCAGTAGAGATGCCAGTCTTCGTCGTTGACATTCATCTTATCGCCATTCTGGACAGCCTTATCCCTCCACGATATCGAGCATGTGGACACGATTCAATCTGGGTGGAAGGCCTTCGGCAACAATTGAAAAAGAAGGAGACTAAGCGGTGGTTCGAGAAGCGCTACGCGACGCTGAATGATCTGAAGCAACTTCTTGATTTCATCATGGGTGACTTTGCGGTCCGTATCCGCATGGAGTACGACCAGTACCTCGAAGCTGCCAAGATTCCCGTTCATCAGTGATTATGCTCGTGTGCCCACCATAAGGCGCATGAAGGATGTTGTGAGAGAGGCGGAAAGGCGGAAATGGACGTGGGTAGAGAGACTATCGAATTTATCCCATGAAAGGTGGAGTCTAAAGATGGTCGAATGGACACCGCATGGAAGAAGAACCCGAGGAAGACCAGCAAAGAGATGGAGAGACGACTTAGTCAAAGCAGCCGGACCACAATTTCTCCGCCTCGCACGTGAAAGCAATCAATGGGGAACTCTAATGGCAACCCAGCTGAGATCCCACCAATAACCAGCTGATAAAGTTGTTTAAATGTCAATGTCAATGTCAATGCCCACCATAAATAAATGAGAACACTCAAAATTACTTTATTTAATGCATTTGTCGTGCAGTGGCATGGGTTTTGTTGCATTTATACACACATTACACGCTTAAAGAGAACAGAAAGAATTAACTGGAAGCCCCCGATTGGCAGTGGGGGACAATGACGTCTTTACTGCGAACACATTCGTTGCATCAGGTTAGATGTGATGCAGAAATGGTGTTATGCAGATTCTGACAAAGAGTGAAAGACATACGCTCCAATATGTCAATAATTCAACAAAATGATCTGGAATCCCCTTTCGAGGGTCAGGCACAATACTTGAATGAGATATCTAAAGATTCCAATTTGATGTATAGATATACATGAGTAGGCATTCTCTAGGATCTGCAAAATGTTTTCTTTAACAGAAAGATTTTTAGAAAATGAAGTTGACTATTAAGCAGCATCGAATTCTATCGCAGGAGCACTCATATTGTCAATCCAACGATATAAGAAAATCGATAATGCGAATCATCATTAGCATCCTGAGATCCTCAAAACATAAAAACGAAATGCCATTTTTGAGCTGTACCAGGCGCCTTCAAATTTCCTCGATATTTTTAACGACATGACCTCATATGTTTGTGCACCCAAACATTTCCGGAAAGTCATTATCATAACGATAGTGTCCGTTTTGTATCGATGAGCCTGATAGATAAGCCGCTTTGCGATTAGTTTGCGTTAATCTTAGATTATTCCGGTAAGGTGCGCCTGTTGGTTGCATGATTAATGTGTTATTTCGAAATTAGTGGTGATGATTCACCCCAAAAGTGATATAAAAGTGATATCAGACGCCAGTGAATGAGAAGCAGGGATGTCTTCGCTGCCCCTGGTTCTCTTCGTTCTCGTCTCGGCAGGTTGGAATCATGTTTTGTGGGATTGACAGTCGACAAAAGCTGATGGATCACTCTCTTCATTTGGCGCACTTCCTCGCCGGTCGACCGGCTGAGAGACTACGTAAAAAGAAGAGAGTGATTCATCTTTGTCGACTATGAAGGAGCATAAGGAACCTATTGAAAAAAGAAATCGATACCGGCGCCTTCCGAACACTCTGAAACATTTGCTTTCCAGCTCTCTGCCATTCTCGTCGCATCGGCTACAGTGATGTTTGCGTTCCAGTGAAGAATATTCGAGGATACCACTGTGGTCTGATCAGACCGGGCCAAGAGGTTTCGGCCCGTCGGTCTCTTCGTCAGATGTTTGGAAGATGGAAGAGGGATCTCTTCGGCGACTTCAGATTATCGCTCTTGAGCCAGAGTGGAGTCAACTTGCTTAATGGATTCTTCAGAGCGGTCGATGGCGTCCCATCCGCCGTGGACAACAATGTGTTTGAATATATCAACAGTCAGGTGCGCAAATAATAATCGAATAATATACAATTCGTCGTTGCAGGTGCACACTCGCCTCATGACCGTTCCCACACAATTCGTTGACGAAGTCGTTAACATGCAAAAGGACTGGCTCCCTCACGCCGTTCGCCACCACCTCATCCACTGCGGCCAACGCACATGCGACATGACCGATCACGAGACTAACCAGCTTGGTGTACGAGACTGGCTGAGCGGTCGACAATACGGCATCGTGCGCGCCATCCGCTACGATTTGCCCGATGATGAAGGCACGACGCTTATCGCGTTCGCCTCGGCAACTTCTAATTTCGAGTTGAACCCCATCTTGGTGCCGGAACTGAAGAAGAGGTGCAGCCGGCGATGGCTCGTCAGGAAGAAGTGCTGGGAAGAGCTGGAACATCGCGAGGACCCCCGGCCCTTCGACGATGCCACCCGGCACAACTGGAAGGTGCACGTACTCGGCGTGATGATTGGCCAGTTCAGAGTCCATCATGCGAATATGCTTGTTTGAGGTGCCATTAAAGTTTATTTGTCGTCATTCTGTATTACTTTGCTGTTGACATACGAGGTTCCATGCCATTCATGATTGAAAGAACGCACCAATGGTACTCCATAAATGCCCCAGTCCTTCTTTCGGAAAACACATATTTAGTATCACTTTAATGTTCTACAAAAGAGGTGCCATTATATGTGTCGTCCTGAAATTCAGTCGCTATTAGTCGTTTTCGTATGAATCATGGAGAAGTCAATGAGCCATTCAATGAGTCTTCAAGTCATTCATACATCAAGTTTTGTGGAAACTCACAAAGCAATTTTCTTGAATGGGGACTTTCTTGACGATCGACCACTTGAGGCGATGGGAATCCGTCCTGCATTCTCTGCTTAATGTACCATGTGAACGATACTCGTCGGGAGACCCATGCCGATGGACGAGGATTCTCTAAAATAGAGATGAATCCCAACAACGTATTCCGAGTTAATGAAGGTCATGAGCAATGATGTGTGAAGACCTGTGTTCACTCTACAAGAAGTACTCGACCCCATTCGTAGCACCCCCCCCCCACAACTGTAACATCTACGTGTGCAGTTGTGAGTGAGGATGCTTCCATCAAGCTCCATCAAGTTCATCAAGCACACAGTTCCACCAAGCAGGTATCATATTATTTTATTAGATGGTAGAGAGCAGAGTGAGTTATTCAAATTTGTGAGCACACGAATCTAGAAGAGTGGGGATGTGTGAACTAGCGAGCCTCGATAAATCTCCAAGCAGTTCTTCTTACATCTCATTCCAACTCACCCGATACTGTATGAATTCAATGAATTCGCATGTAATTGGAGATATGCAAATCGGTTATACAGAGTAACGAATAGTTATTGAGCGGGAATGTTGACAGCCTCGAGGTACTTGCCGTACTCCTCACGAATGCGACTGGCGAAATCGCGCATGATGAAATGCAGCAGCTGCTTCAGATCACTCAGTTTCAAACCGCTCTTCTGGAACCAGCGGCGCTCCTTAACCTCCTTAGTCACCGTTCCATCGAACGACGTCGACTCGGTCTCATCCGTGTCGACCAGCTCAATTTCGGGGAGGGTAAAGTAATTCTCGTAGAGGGACAGTCCGATGTAGTAAGAGTCCTTGACCTTCATGCAGGAGACTTTGTAGTAGACCATCGTGCCGCCCGTTTTTTTGTCGAACGGAAAGGAGATTTTGAGTAAATCCTCTACGTTGTACCTTCATGTCCTCGTCACTGGCCGATCCATAATTCAGGAAGAGACATTCCTTTAGTTCCTGGATGACTTTCTCAGCCGGTAGCCATGGCTTCTCACTCGTCACGACTTTTCTCATTCGGGGACTGAACTCATCCTCCAAGTAAGGTCTCAATTGCTCCTTGCCAACCCTGAAATATGTCATGAGTTATTGGATCGACGTGGAAAAGCTCACACAATGGCTTTGAAATAGGGCTCCGAGCCAATCGAAGCAGTATCGAACATGGTACGATTGTTATTATCGAAGCTGAATTCCGACTTGAGGAACTTGCCAAGGAACTTTTGGTGATAGCCGAACCTATAAAATATGTTTATTACTTACTTAGTTACTTAGTAGATCCATCTTCAGCGAGCGAAGTCGCGTGGATCACAATTCCTCCAGTCTTCTCTATCGCGAGCGCGCGTTGTCCAATGACGCCATGGCACACGGTTCGTTGACGACCTGGTAGATCGTCCGATAACACTATAGGGCATCTTCGCATACTCCTCGATCGAGTCCCTCCACCTGGCTGG
>LS552006.1:147998-211106 GCA_900490775.1 Pristionchus maxplancki | reverse complement strand
CTCCTCCGATATTCTTCCCTTCCACCTTGGGTCCGAGAATGAGACGACCGCCATCAGGGAGGGTCCTCTCGACGAGGGATCGGGATTTGGTCTCCTGGAGACAGATTACGTCGTACCGGACTCCATCGATCGAATGTTCGAGAGTCGCGATCGAGGCCTCGGATGCGAGGGTGCGGGCGTTGAGGGAACAAATGCGAAGGTCGGAGTCGTGTCGGGGTGTTCGTGTGGGGTCGGGGGATAGAAGATGTCCTGATGACTCCGTGATTGGATGGCCCTGCCCCCTTTGCCTCGAGCGACATCGTACACGGGCAGGGAGGGGGCGCGGAGGACTTGGGCGCGTAGTGGGATTTGTCGTAGCCAGTAGGGTGCTCTAATTACCCTCCGTGTCCGAGCCAGGGGTTCGGGAGGGCCGCCCGTGCACATGGGTTTGCCAGGCCTGCGTACTGCGTGAGCGGTTATGCTCTTTAGCGCAACAGTCTTAGCAATAGAAAGTTGTGGACCACCCTTACACCGCGATGAGGTGAGCAAATGTAAAAGAATATGTTTATTGACAAAGTAATTTCGAAATAATTACCATCGAAGAGCAGCTTCTGCATCGAAATTGTCGTCAACGTCAAGAACTCTTCATCAGATGATGAAGAGTTCTCTTCATTCATCATTCTCGATGCGATCTTTAGACGTTCCCCGACGGCTATTTTGATTTTATTGAGCGGCTGATCCGTTGGATAGATGTAGGCCTTTTCCGGGACATTTTTGGGAGTCATGAAAGGAAACTTCTCTAGAGAGACGACCAGTTTTCCAAGAATTTCATCTTCGAACACCGATATCTACCGCGCCTGAGAGGCGGCTGCCAGGACGAATAAGATAAGCAGGAATTGCATCTTAAACGAATATTTCATTGTTTGGAATCAAAACATGGACTCCGAATAAATTATACAACTGCTCTGTATGGAATAACTCGTCCTTTTAAGGAACATAAGTGCCCGCTTCCGAGAGAAAACATTTCCGGAAAGGCGTTATCATAACGATTGTGCCGGTATGATGATGCTGATAAGCTTCAGAGATAAGCCGTTTTGTGATGAGTTTGCTTTTATCGTCGATGAATCAGGAAGCACGAGACTGTTTGGGTACGATAAGCTACAACGATTAGCTCGATGATCAATGTTTTGACGCTTGAAAGAATGATTTTGAATGTAGCAATTTATGCATGCAGATTAAAGGGGATCTAGTGCATTGAAACAACTGTGAAGACTCAATCCTGGTTCTCCTCGTGATTCTCGCCATCCTTGACTTCCCCCTCCTCCTGAAAGACCATAGATGATGGAAAGTTGACACTGCAAAAACACTCACAAACACGATGAAGCCGACATAATCGCCCTCGTCCTCTATTTGTAGATCCGAGCGAGAGCATTCCTTCTAAATAGATTCGCTACTATTTTTAAGATAAAGCGTTCGGCACTTCCTGAGGTTCTGCGATCGCTTCAGTACGAGCGACCATTATTAGAGTGATTGAAGTGAATAGAAGAAGATGACTGAAGAGTCTCATAGCAGTCGATAATACGAATTGAGAAGGGAAGGGGAGAAGGAAAGGAGAAGAAGGGACGGATGAGACGGGCCATTCACCATGGTTGCTTAGGAACAGAGATGGATTTACTGGCAGAAAGAAGAGGAGAGGTAGTCGAGATGAATCAAACCCATACATACTTTAAAAATATTCACTCAGAGGATTAATCGCGATTTGTTATTTTTGAACGCATGCTGTCGATTCATCGTATGCCGAGCACCTTCGAATCACTTGAACACTTTGTGAAACACAACTGAGTAAAATTCATTTCAATGAAACTTTATCATGAGAAGAGGGTGATGAGTATGTCCATCTACTCAGTCGACGGTACAAACACGGTCATAGTCGAGATAGTCGCAGAAGCTGGTGTTGAGGTCAGCGGCGGCCTGAATATGAATAATTATGTTTACAATATGCAGTAAATAAGATACCTCATCACCGATGACAGGAGTGGTGAGCTCCTGGTGCTCCTCGATCCAATGAGATTGGTTGATCTCAGACAGGTAGTCGCACTCGGTCACAGATTCGCAGGTGCACTTCTCGGTCTCACGCGTGACCTAAAGAAATGTGTGGACTGAGATAATCTAACGCGTTGAATGATATCAAAAGGCGCATTAAAGCATTACCGTGTCCTTCGACGATGAGAAGTCAGCATAGTAATCACACGCTGTGGTAGGGATACCCTGAGGGGATTTAGTTATTAGAAGCTTTCATAGTCTTGAAGTCGGAATGTGTTCTTACTATCAACTGATCGGTCAAATGATCAACTCACCTCCGCCCAACACATCGCGATGATGAGACAAAGAGAGACGAGAAGGAACTTCATCGGTAGTCACTGGACTCCCAAGGAAGAGGATGACAAGAATAAGAAGAAGAAGAAGACTGCATTAGAGGAACGGAAGAGGAGGAGGACCTCGATTAGTCTCCATGGTATTACGCGAGCATCTACTGGTCCCTAATTCACGTGCTCTCTCGTCTCTCTATCATCTCTCGTCGGTCAGAGACGCGAGTGAGCAGGGAGAAGTGAGAGAGTCAGAGTGTTGATCCATTCCTGGTTGCTATGAGGCGATTACGAGTTAGACGAAGGAATGACTCTCTTCATTTCGCGAACCCTCTCATCGGCAAGAGCAGCGAGAGAGCATGCTGAATGAAGAGAGTTATTTCTTACCAAGTCATCCCTCTCGAAAAGTGGATCTACGGGCAGTAAAAGGAGGAGGAAGAGTTAAGAGAAGGACGCTTAGTAAATTTATAATTTCCTATTGCCAGCTGTCGACTCATCGCTTGACAGGCAACTTGGAACCCTTGAACACTTCGTGAAACACAATTGGGTGACAATTTAAATATTACTTTATCGATCGAGGTGAAGGAGGAATGAAGAAACAATCATTTCCCATCTACTCAAACATTAACGCCACCTCAGTGAGACCCATGTGGTAGTCGCAGTCGCGGTGGGGCTCCGAGGAGGCCTGAATGTACTCACATCGGGTGCCAAAAAAGATGAAAGTTCCCAAATGCGCGTCTAGTTATGGATACCTCCGCATCACCAACTGGAGTGGTCCTCGCACAGCTCCTCAGCGTGCGCGTGGTAGCCGCAGTCAACCTGAAATCGAGAAAGAATTGGAGATTGATCTATGATCTCTGAAGTGAGTACCTGGTAAGTGGGGAACCCGTCAACTTTGAGGTCTTCATCGCAGTCAACCTCGATGGAGTCCTTCAATGAAAGTGATCTTTAATCTTAACGTACTCTTTAATCTGTATCACCAACGGAGGATGTACCAGAGTTTCAATGGGGGCGGTTAGGTTGGTATGTTGGCTCGGTCACAAAAAAAGTAAGCGGTTGATGTTGAGATTAAAGGGAAGGCCTAGAACTTGCTGGTACCTCTTGAAGAGAGTGGAAGTGCCTGAAGTAGGTGCACGCTTCCGTCTGAAGACCCTGAAGAACATAGGAGATGGTTACTATTAGCTTTTACGGGAACCCTTGACAGCTCATCGTTTAGATACGAATGCTATCGATTCCAAGAGCAGTTGAACTCACCTTGTTATCTGCATAGCACATTGTGATAATGAGACACAGAGAGACAAGAAGGACCTTCATCTGGTAGTCACTTGTATCCCGAAGAAAGACAAGGAGAAGGAGAAGAAGACTAAATTAGGGGCACGGAAGAGGGAGAGGAGGGTTTCACTAGTATCCATGGGAAATATGGGACTAATCGTCGTACTCTGACTTCGCAATGGTCTCTCGTCCGTCGGGAAAAGCGAGTGAGCAGGTAGAAATGAGAGAGTCAGACTGTTGCTCCATTCCGGGGTTCCTATGAGGCGATTACGAGTGAGATGAAGGAAAGACTCTCCTCAATCCGCGCACACTCTCATCGACTAGAGCAGCGAGAGAGCGTGCAGAATGAAGTGACGGACCTCTCATTTGACAGGGCTGGTCTAGACAGTCAATAAAGTGGCCGGCTTGGCAGGAAGAAGAAGTGAACAAAGGAACGATTGTGTATCAAATTTATAAAATTCAACAAGCATCATCTCTACCTTACCGAATCCGACCTGAACAAATGGCTGATCAAAACTGGATGAAACGTCTTCAACTAAAAGTGTAGATTACAAATATTCCCCTCTTAATGCGTGTCCGACTTTAAGTTGTTACGTCTCGCCTCTCGTGATTAAAGTGCATTTTTCTGTCTAATGCCTACACTGAGTATTCAATTTTAATTTTCTGGCCTTGACCTGTCATCCTTTGTACAATTTAGCACGCGCCACTACGTGTCTTCTGAAATGACACCTGTCGTCAGCTGATTTACACTCAACCTCTAATACGGGTCTGAGTCTCTACGATAAATATGTTTCATAGTCGATTCAACAGATTGGAAGAATAGAGTAAGCTGATGTGATGAGATCATCGTTCGAAAATTCAACCTTACACCAATAAAACAAATGCTAATGCCAGCCTGCAATTTGTTAATTCGAGATACCACCTGTCCCGGGAACTTTTTTCGCACGTAATGCAATAGGATAGTTGGTGCATTGTGTTTATTACGACAAAGGCTTCGGGCCAGAACAGTTTATCATGAGCGTACGGTGACGATGCGAGGTAAAACTGGCGGTTGACAAGGAGCCACCACTATGTTTCACTTTCTGCCCTGCAATTATAACGGATAAGTTCAGATAATATGTTCCAAAGCAGCCGGTGTTTCAGAAAATGAGAAGATCAGGTCAAATTAGCCTGCTTTTCAGGGTAAGGATCAGCCGTAAGTGTAGATAGGGATGCTTACGGCGTCCAATCTACCCGCGTTGATCATAACAACAGCGACTGCGGCAAGCACAAGGAGAAGAGCGATAATCTTCATCTATAATTAAGCTAATTGATTATTTAGGTTACAACATTAATATTTAAAATAATTAGAATAGAATAAGCTGATGTTTTTGAGCGGGTTAGGGTCTCCCTTTATAGCTTTCTGTTAACACTGCAACGCCCATTGGAAGTGGGTGATAAAGAGAAATTGGAGAAGCTCCGTGCGGTAAGTAGACCAACCTTGAAACAGAAAAACCGTTAAAATAGTATAATGGGCAGTTTCCGTCACACTCCACATGAAGGTCAAGCGTGGGCAATATCCTTTAATTAACGCATGTTTCACAGCGAGGGCGGTAGGTCAGTCGGTGGAAAGTCGATCTGTTACGGTAGAGCGGTAGGTCACGAGGGCTGTTGAATGAGTGAGAGGAGCTAACGACAGAAGATGGCAGTATTTTTCTGGACTCTTCACTGTGCAGTATCTCTCGCGCGTCAGTGATTGCGAATGGCTTACCCTTACCAAATAAACAGACACTGACGCTAGGTGAAATCGTAATCTCGGGAACATTTTAGCACGGCGATTTGAGGAAGTGCATGCTTCTGCGTGTCCCGAGTTCTCGCCTAGCGTACAATCAAGCCATAACTGAGATATAAAAGGGCTTCCGTAATCATTCGTATTCACAAAGATCTCTGTAGATCGTCGATATTGAAAAGCTATCTAATTTCCCTTTTTATCGACATTAGAGATATTTCGTTATTTCATTCAAGGAAGCTTAACATTAGTCGCTTTTGATGCATTGTCTGATTTCCCTTGGCATAGTAGCAATATCAAGACTAATAATTTTTAATTGTTTATTCATGGACTGTTCCTATTTCCGATGACACACAGGAAGTTTTATATGATTTCCCTTGACATTTTCAGTAATAATTCATCCTTGATCACTTTCATGTCTGACAGTTCTTTGTCTATAAATCATACAATTTCATTGAAATTACTGTTTTCTCTTCACACGCAGACTAAGTAAATAATGCATGTTTATCCATGCTATGATTACATATCTTGAGAATTTACACGTCTGTTTTCCGTTTTTCTCGTTGACATGCGTATCGTGACATTTTCTGCAGCATTTTTGCAGAAATAGAAATATTCAGGTAAAATGTCAGCGTGGCCAGCAATAATTCGGACGGTCGACTGTTTGGAAGGTAAAATTTAGCATAAATGATTTTTTCCAGCAAAATATCAATTTTTAGGAGTCCTCGGCGCCATCATCAACTCTACCGTACTCTACTTTCTCTGGCGTCGCAAGTACAGTACCCATCTCCTCGCCTACCGTATCTGCATTACGATAACGTCAATCCAGGGATTATTGATTTCCGGAGTGGTTACGGCCCTGGCGAACACAGTAGCTCCGATTACGGTAACGAAGCAACTATCGATTTGCAGGTCCACCTCTTCCACTACAATCACTTCTTGATCATTGTGTATGGATTGGTTGCGACAGTTGATGAGGTAATAGTGTTTATTTGTTGTTGTTGTTGTTGTTAATTTTCGAAATAACAAATTCAGAAAGTCGGTCACTTCTTCATCTACTTCTCCCTGATGACGACTGCTTGTGTTTGGGAGCTGATCCCGGGTTCTTGTCTTGTGCAGCATCTATCGTTGAGCAAGTGGGTAAACGATTATAATTTTCGGTAAAGCCACGGTCAGAGAGCAGATTGATAGAGAATAGTTTAGGTCAACATTTCAATCTTTAATTGAAGTTTCATGAACATGCAGTATTAACGAAAATTTGCAGACCGCACCTCTCCACTCCGCGCAAGCTCCTCCTATCCTACGGCATCTGCTTCATAATGATGGCTTGGTCGACGGTGAGAATAACAATAACAACAACAACAACAATAACAATAACAACAGCAACAATGATAATAACACAGCCCTACCTACTCAACTTCTACCCCTCCCCTGCCTTCGATGAGACTGTAATACAAGCACATCGCCCTGCAGACTGCGACTCATTCGTTGCATTGGGAGGAGTACTGATGGGAAATGAGGAACATGTAAGCAGAACAATAAATTAATCATTTTAATAAAAATAATGATTGTAACGTTGAAAGCTGTGAGATGTTTGAATGAGGTGGATGTATGTTTCACAGCTATTTTATGAATCAAAGGCTCATTCTAAACGCGATTTCAGTGGCAAGCTGTTTGCAAAAAAAACTAATAACTTCTCTTTTTTCCAGCCCAAAGGCATTCTCAACTTCGCTCTAGAGTGCATCATTCCCACCTACGTTATCTCCTACGGGACATTCGCGTTTTGCGCCCACAGAAGTCGTCAGGTAATAACAACATCAATAACAACAACAATAACAATAACAGGCCCTCTCCTCCCTCGACGTCAAACTATCAGAGAGGACGCTGGCAATGCATAGAAGATTCCTAGTAATGTTGGCGATGCAGGTTAGATGATAGAGTTCGAAATAATCGTCTCTTCATTTTGCACACTCTCTCGTCTCTCTGACCGGTGAGACAGCACGCGAAATGAAGAGACGATCGAGATAATACGACGCTTTGATCAGAGCTTTTCTTCGAAAAATATAAAAAAAATTCTGGAAAATATTGTTAAAATTTCTATTTTTTCTCCCAGAATCTGCTGCCCCTCGTCGTCCTCTCCGTCCCGTTCACCATCTTCTTCATCGTGGTTATTGGGGGTCGGTTGATTATTAATTAATTAATTAATTATACAATTAATAATGTTTTTAATTTCAGGTTACGGCATGGGCCTGATGACACTGGTTATGTCCTTCAGCTACTGGACGTTGCCGATTATTCAGGTTTGTTAGCGAGATAAAGAAGCAAAAAATGGGAATTTGGGAATTCGTGCTTTGTAAAACAGTAAATATGTCAATTCAGGGATCAGTTGCATTGAAGTTCGTGCTGCAAGTCAACAATCGGACGGTACAGGAAAGATCGGCACATTCGTTCACTCTTACTCGACCATGACTAGAACATTGTATTTACATCGTATCTCATCTTCAACATTAATTATGAGGCCGTTCGCCTAAGAAACGGACAAATCCAACACTGTTTGGCACAGTCGAAAAACGTGACGTTAAATTCGCTGAAATTTTATATTTGGAATCCTCTCCTCACGCCGGTCCGATCTAACTAGGTCGCGCATCTGGCTTTTGCCTTTGAAGAAAGTTAGCTTTTCACAGATTATGAAAAGTTTTTATGAAAAATGAATGAGACAGGCGTGATCAGCATCAAATTTGACCCAGGAAAACATTTTTGCGTAATTTTAGTGATATCGGGGACTGAGAAACTCGACAAAAACCGTTTTCGACGTGACGTCGTCTGGAGCCAACGGAAGCTCAATATGGAAAATGAGTATGCCCATCGTCTTCAGCACCCTCGAGAACCCGAAAATACACTGTTTGCCAAAATCGACTGTTAGGCGAACGGCCTCTTATATTGTTTTTCCATGCATAAAAATGTCCGACTGTTAGGCGAACGTCCTCTTATATTGTTTTTCCATGCATAAAAATGTTGAGCATCTATTAAATTAATGGCAAATAAAGCTGCTTTTCTGATTGGAAGCTCATCAGTAGACTTGAAAGACGTAACTAGCTATTTACGTTCTCTTCAACTAGTTAAAGAAGAAGTAAGACATCATGACGTAAACCACCACTTCGTTCTATATCTTTTCCCATGGACAGAAGTGTTCAATTTCAATCATCTTCATGTTTTTCTTCATAAATTAGATTGAATACTATCGTAACTTAGTTTTACCCAGTCTGGGAAAAAAGGATATAAATTCATAATAAACCATTTCTTGAGATCCAAATCGAATTTCACCCAATGGATCACTTGTTTCCTGCTCAATTCCGGTCAGAGAACGAGAGATCTCGATTCTCCCATACCCGTGATTGTTGTTTGAGCGATTATTTAACTGTTATTTCGCTGAATCACATCTTTTCTACACAGTCATTACTGTCAACTATACGTTTATCTATACAGTCGCATCTTTTCATCTTACTGATTTTGTCAGATGTCCTTGTGGCCAGGCGTGATTCGCTTCGTGGACAATATTGAAGGTATTTTAATTTTTTTTATCCAATGAGTTTCACTTATCTCTGAAAAGGGGTGGACTCGAATAAATGGGGTTTATGAAGAATCACCATATTTCAAAAAAAAAACAATAAAGAAATCCAGGAGCCATCGGCACAGCTTTAAACTGTGCCGTGATCTACCTGCTATGGAGGAGAAAGTACAGCCCGAATTTGCTCGCTTATCGTATCTGCATCACTATCACTGCAATACAGGGAGTGCTCGTATCTGGAGTGGTGGTGTATCTGTCGAATATGGTAATTAGTTAATTATTAATTAATAATAAATAACAACAATTAATAAAATGCTTCAAGGTTCATCTCTTCCACTACGATAACTTCCTCATTATTGTGTATGGCTTTATTGCGACGCTTGATGAAGTATTTTTCATTTAAAACGTTAAAATTTATAAGAAATGTTAAGAAACTCGCTCGCTTTCTCATCTATTCCTCATTCTATTCAACCTTTTCCGTCTTTCAATTCATCCCGGGAGCCTGCTCGATACAGTATTTCGCGTTGTGCAAGTAATCTTTCATCCATTTCATCGTTCTAAAGTCACTTTTTCAGGCCGCACCTTACTACTGTTCAACGATTCGCGTTTTCCTACGGACCGTGCTTGCTAATGATGCTGTGGTCAACGGTACCGCTTATTTTTCAATCAAAAATAGAAGATATTTACAGCCCTACTACCTAAGTTTCCATCCTTCCTCCTCCTTTGATCAACTCATAAAGGAAGTCCACAATCCGCTTCCATGCGATCCTTTCGTGGCCATTGGTGCTGTATTGACGCCCAGCGAGAAGCATGTAATTTAGTTCAATTAATGCATATTTAATTGATAATAATTAAGCCAAAAGCGATTCTCAACTTCGCTCTGGAGTGCGTGATTCCTTGCTACTCAATCTCCTATGGAGCCTTCGGGTTGTGTGTCGTGAAGTGTAGAGGTGAGTAAGGACTGGTAGTTTCGAATAGGTTTATAAATATTAATATTAATCATTATTAATAATCTTAATAATTCCATGCATTTCAGGAATTCTATCGTCCCTGAACATGAAATTGTCGGACAAAACATTGGCAATGCACAGGAAGTTCCTCATAATGCTGGCGCTACAGGTGAATTCATCGAAATTCACTTCTGAATACGTTTCACTAATTCTACGATAGATAACCCTGATCAGTAATTGATGTTGCTTCGGTTGCAAAAAAACTAATCAGAGAATTATCAGAACCTCCTCCCTCTTGTCGTGCTCTCCCTTCCGGTCGGCATCTTCATTGCAGCTGTCGTTGGAGGTAAATCATCATTTTTTTCATAAAAATGAGGTAACAGTAAGTGTCAGAATACGAAGTGGACAACTCAGTAGCTCAATTCTTCTCAATCAATGATTTTAGGACTACCGATGGGACTAGTCACTCTCGTGCTATCGTTCAGCTACTGGACGCTGCCGATTATTCAGGTTCGAAACTTTTCTGGGTCTGTGATATCGAGTGATATCATAAAAAATTCATAAAAATTTCTGACGATGTAGACACGTGACTTATAAGGAAAATCTGTTTTTTCACACCGACAAACCTATCGAAAAACAATGGCTTAAGTTTGACTTGAGATGGATAATTGCAGGGATCTGTCGCTCTTCTCTTCGTTCAGCGAGTGCAAATCAACAGTAGAACTGAGCGATTGACACACTCGATTACTGTTACACGACCATAATTTATTTGTCGCATTTTTTTGTTGCACTCTGCCCTCTTTTTAATACATGCAGTATATCTGTAAATATGCTTCCAAGAAGATTCATCAACCACAGTGTCGCAGTTTGATAGTTTTGCCCAGTTACTTAATTCAACCAACAATCATTTGAACATTCAGAAATCAGTCTGGAATTGAAAACTTTGCTTCCGTCATTTGTCGCTAGTTCTTGAAGTACTACTATCACCAGTTCCGTATGCCGTCATCCTGAATACTCACTGATTGAATGGCCTTCAGTCCCTTTTTACCTGTCATCTCTCCATGAAATTACGTTATAATAACGTGATTGTCCTCGTTTGACCGTGATCTTTTTATCATCATTTCCATTTTATTACCGATAAAAGCTCAGCAATAACTCGTTTTATCTTTCAATGACTGATATTTTCACTGTCAGACTAAGAAAAACACTCACTTCTGCAACTTCGTCTTTGCAAAAACGATGAATCATTGTTGCTGTCTTGTAGAGATAATGGCTTCAAGCGTTTCCCATGTGTCACTGTTATTTTCCCTTGATTTCTCGTGTTTTTCTCGCGAATTTTTTTACAAAGAACATGATTTTCCACGCAAAACTGATTATTGTTTTGAGTTTTTCCATACTCACGACATCAAAATTGCTACATTTTTCATGGCGCTGTGGCCAGGCATCATCCGCGCCGTGGACTTTGTTGAAGGTTTGTCGCCTCCTCTATGTAAACAATCAATGACTTCATATTATCGAAAATGTTCAGGAACAATAGGCTCAACACTAAACTGTGCAGTAATCTATCTGCTCTGGCGCAGAAAGTACAGTAACCAGCTACTGCCCTATCGTATCTGCATTACCATAACTGCAGTGCAAGGACTGCTCATTTCCGGCGTAGTCGTGACCTTGGCGAATACGGTTATTAATTCTAAATTCCTTAGTTAATTAATCGCACTGTAAATTGTTCAGGTCCACCTCTTTCATTATGAAAACATACTGATTATCGTTTATGGATTCCTAACTACGTTGAATCAGGTCTGGCTGTTAAAACTACTATAGATATTCATGAGATTTCAGAGCGTTGGTCGCTTTCTCATCTACTTTTCACTATTTATAACTTTCTGTGTGTGGCAGTTGATTCCAGGAGCTTGCCTGCTGCAATATCTTACTCTTTGCAAGTAATTGTCCTAATTTCTTCCTCAAAATAATGATTTCTATCACCAGACCTCAATTCAAAGCTTCTCAACGTTTTCTCATCTCTTACGGACTATGTGCGGCAATGCTGATTTGGTCGATGGTAATAAATTTTAATATTAGATAGTTGAATGACAACATATTTCAGCCCTACCTCCTCAGCTTCTATCCTTCTCCTTCTTTCAACGTATTAGTGCAGACTGTTCACCAACCCAACGCTAGCGAGTCCTTCGTAACACTGGGATCGCAACTCATGCCGAGTGCTAATCATGTATGATTTTTCTTTTTTTTGACCGCTAAAGACGGCAGTATTAACGCTGAGAATCATACTACCATTAGTAAACTTGGTGAAACACATTCTATCTAGATGTTTGCCCTTGTAATAGTCTTTGTTCTAACTTTGAGGGCCAAAATAAGATAACTTGACTGTAATACTCATGCTTTTAGCCCAAAGCCATGCTCAATCTCGCAACTGAGTGTGTCATTCCAACGTACTCCGTTTCCTACGGAATCTTCACTTTTTGTGTCTTCAAATGTCGCGGAATCCTCACATCTTTTAACATCAAGTTCTCAGAGAAAACGCTTGCATTGCACAGGAGGTTTCTTGTTATGCTCGCGCTTCAGGTATTCAATTTTAATTATAATAATCGTAATTATTTTTGATTAATTAATAATTCAGAACCTCCTCCCGCTCGTCGTGCTTTCACTTCCTATTGGAATCTTTGTAATGGCAGTAATTGGAGGATTCCCAATGGGCCTAATGACGCTTATTGTATCATTCAGTTACTGGACACTTCCCATTATACAGGTTGGAAATAACATAACTCGTTTTTATAATAGTGATTTCAGGGATCAATAGCCCTTATTTTCGTGCTTCGAGTCAAAATTGCTGCAGTGAAGGACAGATCGAAAAGCTTCTCGCTCACTCGACCGTGATATTCGAGAATAAAGAACAAAACATTCAGCAAAAACGTTTGCCGCCAGCAGGGGTCGAACCTGCGACCTTGGGCTTATTAGACCCACGCTCTAACCGACTGAGCTATGGCGGCTGTTGAAACCCTCCGACAGAATGTCTCATAGATTGAGTGTGCATATTACACGCCGTCGCGGCGTATAATAAACCAAATGATGTTGTGGTCAAGATTAATCGTCCATATTGACATTGCATACAAAGTATTATGTGCTTAACTTGTCAGACTGGCTACGTTATTTTACATTGTTCGCTGATTCATCTGACTTGAAAGCCAGTTCTCATGAGAAAAGGATTGTTGTGATAAAAAGGAAATGCTCACTGCTCACTATTCAAGAACCCTGTGAACATTGTTATGATACAAAAAATATTCTACCGGTTTTTAACTGAACATGGTGTATTGGCCAGCAATAATCCGTATAGTCAACTCCGTTGAAGGTATTTTATTCAGAAACAATTAATGATCACTTAAACTTTTCAGGGACTGTTGGTGTCATTCTGAACTGTTTTGTCATTTATCTGTTGTGGAGCAAGAAATACCGTTCAAATTTGATTGCCTGCCGTATCAGCATTACGATCACTGCAGTACAAGGGGTTCTATTTTCAGGAATTATTGTACTTTTCATGAATGCGGTAATTATTAATATATATTTCATTATTTTAAATTTAAATTGTTTTCTAGGTCCATATTTTCCATTACAATGGCGCCATTGTAATTGTTTACGGTAACATAGCGACGTTAAATGAGGTTTATTTGCATGATAATCATCTGAAACTCCCCAATAAAGTTAATTTCAGAGCTTTTGCAACTTCCTTGTCTTTCTGGCAGTTGTGCTGGCATTTTCCATATGGGAATTAGTTCCAGGAGCCTGTTTACTGCAGTATTTAACTCTCAGTAGGTAATGGATACTCAGAACTTTTGAAAAATTTGAACATTTCATTGTTTCCAGGCCACACCTATCAGTTATTCGAAGGATGCTTTTCGCCTATGCACCTTCTGGAGTAATGATGATGTGGTCCCTGGTACAAATATTACCCCTCTCAAATCCAATTTTATCTTCAGCCCTGTTTTTTCACCTTTCATACTTCCCTCGAATTTGATGAAACCGTTAAGGAAATCCACAAACCTACAAGCGATGATTTCTTTCGTACTATTGGACCATTCCTGAAGCCAACCACAGAATATGTGATTAAGATTTTTATCCAAATATGACCGTCAATAATGTTGCAGCCTTATTCGATGGGCCACGCAGCGGTGGCATTCATTATACCGACACTAGCGATATCGTACGGAGCATTTGCAATTTGTATTATGAAAAGTAGGGTGGTCCTGACCTACCGCGACATCAAACTGTCGAAGAAGACCCTGTTAATGCACCGCAAGTTTCTGACCATGATGGTTGTTCAGGTTAGTTTTCCAGTATCTCAACGCGCTTTCACAAGATTGATCTGTTTTTCGATTGAAAAAATGGTTTTAAAAAAACATCTTTAGAACCTCCTCCCACTCCTCATAGTCTCAATCCCTATGGGCGTACTCGTTTTCGTGGCTCTAAAAGGCGGAATTTCGGTGGGTTTGATGACTCTTCCACTCTCGTTCACGCTCTATACACTCCCGATTGTGCAGGTATTTTTTTTTATTTGTACCGACTGTAAAATTTATTTTTCCAGGGAACCGTGGCCTTACTATTCGTCCTTCGGCTCAACAAGCATGCTGTTTCGGACCGATCAAAGAGTTCAACATGATCCTCACTTAATATCTGATAAACAGTCTGTGAAAATAATTATTGACAAATTATTCAACAACGATCACAGGGAACAATTACAGAAAAGAGCGTTGACCATTTTTTACACAACAAAAGTTGGGGCATGGGACACTATTTTAACGTTCAATAAATGTCATTTACAAATAAATAAATAGACGTTAAGGCCGGGTTTGGGAGGAAGTCTTGGTGCGGTCTGTCACTTTATTAGTCTTGAGCCGCAGTACGAAGGATAGGGCCACTGCTCCCTGCATTTATTCTTATTTTTAAATGATCGAAGATCAAAGATCAATATTTTGGGTCCAAACTATATTCAAAAGTTGTACTGCCCTTAGGGGTCATACTCCCCAAGTATGAGCCCTGGGCGACGTTTTTGAAAAAAATTACACTATTCTGGCCATTTCACTGCAGTCTTACAGAGAACGCGTTTTAAATCATTTATATATTTTTTATCATTTTCTTTTACCTGTACTATGGGCAGACTCCAGAAAGAGAAGGAGAAAGCAAGTGTCATCAGACCCATTGAGAATCCACCGAATAGGCCAATAACGAAGAGCAAACAGGGAAAAGTGACGATTGCGAGAGGCAAAAGGTTCTGAAATTAATTTTTCATCATTTTTAACTTGTCTTTGTGTCAATTAGGATTAACCTGTAATAGTAACATAACCAAGAACTTTCTGTGCATTAACAGCGTTTTTTCTGACAGTTTGACATCCACCGATGTGAGAATGTTTCTGCTCTTTGTTACGCAGAACGCAAGGATTCCGTAGGAAATCGCGTACGTTGGAATCACACACTTCGTTGTGCCATCTATCAGTGATATTGGCTGAATTGAGCATAATTTAATAAATAATTTTTTAATTAATAAATAATTCCTTACGTGATCCTCCGAAGCATGAATGTATGCTCCTGCAGTGAAAAAGGCATCCCAAGGCTCCAATTTATGAATTTTCCGAACCAATTCATTGAACTCGAGGGAGGGTTGAACCATGGCAAAGTAGTGCTGCGGAGATAATTTATGAAGGATCATTACTTGAAAAAAGAAGTAAAAAAATAAATTACTGTAGACCACAGCATCATTGCTCCACATAACCCGTATGAGAATAGAAAGCGCTGGAGAGTGGAAAGGTGCGGTCTGCAAGTTTGCTAAGATTTTTCACTTATACGTCGCGCTCAACTACTGTTTTGCCATTCTGAGAACGTTTACGAAAACGGCGATGAAACGGTTAAAACGAAATGATAGAGTCTGGTCATATTATGGAAGAGCTCACTTGCAAAGAATGAAATACTGCATCATACATGAACCCGGAATCAACTGCCAGAGAGAAAATGTTCCGAAAAGATTGACAGAGATGAATAATTGGCCGATGTTCTGAAGAGTTTATTACACCGATAAAGGTCACTCACTATCACCTCATTAATTGTCGCCACAGATCCATAAACGACGATTTGCATGCTATCATAGTGGAAAATGTGCGCCTGTGAGCATACCATTTTTTCCAAAAAATCAATTTACGATACCGTATTCCCTTGGCCGGCAACTAGTCCTGACACGATTAGGCCCTGCACGGCTGTTACGGTAATGCAGATACGGTAGGCCAGCAGGTTACTATTGTAGCTGCGACGCCATAGCAAATAAATCACAGCAAGGTTGAAGACAGTTCCAAATAAACCTCAGCTTAAATACATAAAATTACATTAACAATTAATAATTACCTTCGATACTAGTTACAAGGCGAATCAAGCTTGGCCAGAGCGCCATAGTGAATACTGAAAAAAATTTCTCGTCTATTTCTCAAACAGGTCCTAAAGCCTGTGAAAAATAAAGTAAGTGGTGTAATCAAATAACAATGGAAATCAAAAATGTGATAATTCATACATGGAAGTTTTTAAATGAGTATAATTGGAGCTTTTTTTAATGAGCGACTGCCTCCTTCCCTCGAATCATCTCAAACCGAGGCCGGACCGTAAGGCGTTTGTTCATAGACAGTAAACTCTTACCCACCATCCCTTGATACTTTTACGGAAAAATTTTGCAAACAAAAATCAGTCGGAATAATGAGCAACAATGAGCTACGACCATCTGTGAACATAATACTCGAGGGAAATGTTTGCAAAACTACGAACGTTTATAACGATGCAGTATTTGCAATAAATGCAGTTTTTGCGATTAATGAAGCAGTATTTGCAATATATGCAGCGACTGGCAAGGAGCTTTGGTCTGCGGTAACTTTTTGTCTAAAGGATCCGACCAATTATGTTCCTGATTGTGAGCCGTATTATGAACAACAGTCATTTGATTCTCTTGTCACTTTTTCATTGATTTCGCACGTGAAATTATTGTTTGCTTTCCCAGGCTTTGATGCTCAATGTTCTACTTTTTTGTTATACTAGACCGTAACTTTCCTCTTCCTCACAACAAATGATGTATTGGCCTACAGTAATTCGCGCTGTGGACACGCTTGAAGGTAATTATCTAAATATTATACACGTTAATACATTTAATGAACGTTTAAGGAGTAGTCGGAGCCGCTCTAAACTGCGCAGTTATTTATCTTCTCTGGCGGAGAGTATACAAGGCTAATTTGATCGCTGTGCGCATCAGCATCACGATAACAGCAGTACAGGTATTAAATTTTTTTATTCGCACAAATATTATTAAAATTAATGCTCAGGGACTACTATTTTCATCTGTATCCGCGGCGTTGATGAACATTGTAAGCAATTCTAATTTTTAAAAAAATAAAAAAAATAGTTCCAGGTTCACATCTTTCACTACAATGCTATACTAATCGTGGTTTTTGGTCATTTTGCGACCCTAAATGAGGTAATATTCAAGTTTTAAAAAATTATTCATCAATATCAGGACGTCTGCAACTATCTCATCGCAATGTCTATGAAGCTTGTTTTTCTCGTACTGGAATTGATTCCGGGTCCTTGTTTGCTGCAATACCTGACTTTGTGTCGGTTAGTTACTCTTAAAATCTTTAAAATCTTCAAAAATCACAATTTAGACCACATCTCACGGCGTATCAACGTTTCATTATTGCATACGCGCCTTGTGGAATTATGACGATATGGAACAACGTAAGCGCACTTTATAGCTGTGTCGTGACTAGACTCTAGTTACGACCATTCGCTTTCCAGCCTTGCTACTGGGCTTTCCCCACATCTCAATCATTCGACGAAATAGTTCGAGAAATACACCTACCCGAGGCTACCGATCGGTTTCTAGCGGCGACCGAAGATCATGTAAGCCTTCTATCCTAGGGATGGCTTGGCAGGAAATGACTCTCTTCATTCTGCATGCTCTCTCGCCTCTCTGATCGGTGAGAGAGTACGCAAAATGAAGAGACGATTTCTTACGAACCTATCTGTACTCTGTCCTCTCTGCTTCATTAAAAGTCCTTTTCAGCCCAATTTCATTGTCAACGCAATAGTTTTATATGTGTTTCCGTCATGTCTGATCTCGTACGGGACGTTTACCGTATGCTTTGCGAAGAGCCGAGCAGTCTTGACATCAAGCAACATCAAACTCTCGGAAAAAACACTGTCAATGCATCGCAAGTTTTTGATGCTGATGGCAATGCAGGTTTGAAGCAAAAAAACTCTTTTTCAATTCACAAAACGCATCAGAATCTCCTCCCGATGGTTGTGATATCTATTCCGATTGCAGCTGTGACTGTCGCTGCTTTTACAGGTAAATTTTTCGGCAAAAAATTATAGAATCTTATTTTTATTTATTTTTAATTTATTTATTTTTTTGTTTTTTTTATTCCTATGACTCAATCTCTGATTAGCAGGCAGTATCTCAATGGGGTTACTAACACTGCCCGTATCTTTCTCCTTGTGGCTGTTACCGATTGTTCAGGTATTTCGAAAACCGTCTCTTCATTTTGCACACTCCCTCGCTTCTCTAATCTACGAAAAATATCGAATTCAGGGCGCAGTGGCGCTGGCGTTCGTGCTGCGTCTTAAGACTACCGCTGTAGGTGATCGGTCGAAGACCTCCAAACATTCCACGTCTTGATTGAAAATATGTTTAATAAATAAATTTTTAAAAAATACAAAATCACCATAGATCTCGTGTCTACACACACAGCAGACGCCTGAGAAAAACGAACCAAGCAATGTAATTGAATAACAAACACACCGATGTGCACGTGCAAACTGTTACAAAAAAATTGAAATTATTATTATCCGAACACAGTTGCAGGTCGATCGAAGAATTCAAAGCATTTCACAAAGACTCGATATCACAAAATGACTGCAAAAGACATTTGCCGCCAGCAGGGGTCGAACCTGCGACCTTGGGCTTATTAGACCCACGCTCTAACCGACTGAGCTATGGCGGCTGATGCTCACATGTTTATTCAACGCACTCAATAATGGTATAGGGTGCAGAGAGAGTTCATCATAATTAACATCTTACACATTTCATGGTGTTGTTGATCTTCAAAACTCGCGTCCGAGCTTATGACGCAATGACTCGCTCACATGCCCATGCCTCTCGCTTCTCTGACCGACGAGTGAACGAGTATAATGTCTCTTATCACGTTGTATCACACATGAATGAATTCATCCGAGCTTCTCATTCCATTGTCATGGTCTGCAATGGCCAGAAGACTTCCCTTTGCAGACAGATATAGCCTTGATTTTCTGACTTCTCACGGAGTAACACCGTCTGCCACTGCTTTTCTGTTATACTCATGCCCTATTCTTCCCACACGCCTGCACTGTTTACCTGAATGCGCATTACTCAACCACGTTTGAAGTGCGAAAATGCGGGTTCACTGTCTGAGTTATCGTGTTCTTGCGAAGCACTCTATTAGAGATTCATTTTTACATTTACTCATGACATTTCCTGCTTGTGTTTATAGCATATTACCACGCATCCAACTAATATTATATCCATTTTCGAAACATTAATCCAATTGTTTGAGGATTCAGAATGTCTTCCTGGCCACTGTTTGCTGCCTATTCCGCGTCAGCGATCACTACACTCGGTAGAATTTTTTCTAATATTTGTCGTGAAACCGTAAAACAAAAAATGTCTATCTAGGAGCAGCAATCAATGTCCTCGTCCTTGTTTACCTCTACCGGATTGACATTGGAGGCAGTTGGAGGGTCAGCGTCATTTTCTCCCCTTTTCGCCGTTTTTTTATTAATTATACGTGGAAAAATCTATGAAACACTGATACTTTGCAGGTTTTATCTCTTTATCCCCTATTTATATCACTTCTAAGTTCCCCCAAACGTGCAGGTCTATCGATACTCAATCGCCATTGGTGCGGTAGTAGGGATATCGAGATGCTTCCATTGGGAGGTGCTGATGGTGGTTAGTTTTTATTTTTTGATCAGCATACTGCAAACAATTATTTGTTTTACGAAACTTATAACTTTTGGCTTCTTCGTGAAACGTATTCAAAATTTCAGAAATCAATCTTGTATTGCATAGACACAAATGCCATTAACACGCCATTTCAGATCCAAGTCTTCGTCGATGATACCTACACGATGGTCGTGTACGGCCCGGTACTTCTGCTGCCGGAATGGGCGAGAGACGCGGTGTTTGCTGCAGGTTCTAGATTTTTTTGACCAGTCCACAAATTGTTAGCGGCAGAAAAGAGGATACTGGCGATTCAAAGAACCAAAATTGGGCCAAACAATGGAAAGTGCATTCAATGTGTTTTCACCGAACTGTGATTGAGATAATTCAGAGTTTAAAAAATAACAACTTTAAGGCGCAGCTCACATCTACCTCATGTGGCAGCTGATCCCCGCGCAGAGCATCATCCAATTCTGCTCACTTTATCGGTACGTCACATCTGCATCAGATGATAAGTTCAGAAATATTTTTTTAGTTCCCTTCGGGTGAAAATTCTATGCATTAGTGTGATGTGTAGTGTGTGGGGAGTGGTTTGGTGATAATGCCATCGAAAATGAGCCAATGCGTCAAAGCGTAAAGGTTAAGGAAGATCACATGTTCAAAAGTATAATACATCTCGCCCGTAAGAGAAGCTTTCGCATGTGAAATAAGAAATAGACTTTTTTCAGGCAAAACTTCTCTCTTCGCAAGAGATTCCTATTCGCCTACGCTTTCGTACTTCTACTGGTCGCATCTTCGTTTGTGAGTGAAATTTTGCTGTTAGTTTCAGAATATGTTTCAGCGACATACTGAGTGGCAGGCCTTGTTCTTACCTGCAATATCATGTCGATTGATCTGTCAAACAAGAAATATTCATGATTTTCAGTACTCTTGTCTCGAGTACATTCCCACTACTGGTTATGTGAGCGAACTTCGGGAGATCGGGAGGTTAGTTTTTTTTAAAATTTATCCATGTCTATCCTTTATTTTAAGGAGAGCCCACAACCTCACTTCCAGCGATACATTTGCAGTGTATGGAATGCCGCTGTTCTACACTGGCAGGAATGTGCGTGTTTTTTATTCGAAATCAGTGTTTGAAAAGGAATAATTTCAGGTAGGACGCAACATGCTCTTCACGATATTCTACGAGATTTGTCCGTCGTATCTGGCGTCTTATTCGGTAAAAAATTGAAATTGACACCATAAAAATTATTATTTCAGGTTTTCGGCTACTGCTTCTTCCGTGTTTATCGGATGGTGCACAATCTCAGGTAAATCACTGTATCCTGATATGCTTTCTATAATCAAGCTAAAGAAAGCTTATTAAAGTTCATGAAAACGAATACTAGTAGTGCGAACGAATAGACCGGTCTACTCGAAAATGAGGATGAGGTCCAATAGAAGAATAAAGAGAGATAAAATTACAGAGAAGGCATTACTATCAGCCCGCGCTCCAAGTCGATGCATCGGACACTGCTGCAGCTGCAGTTCGCACAGGTAAATCATTGAGTAATCTTAAATCCGTAATTTTTAATCTGAAACACGAAACATTCTTCCCGCTATACGTCCATAGAACAGATGTGTTTCACATTATAGATTTAGGTTGTTGAGCGTTCGTGGAAGTGTTGAAGACGAAGGGTTTATTGATAAAAAAATAAATCAAAATAATTACAGGGTTCCGTCCCCCTCCTCTCCGTCGGTGTCATCATCGTCGCTTCTTTGATCTGCGTGGCTGTTGGATTGAACATCGGAACATATGCTGTCCTGCTGTCACTTGGGTTGTGGAGCTTCTCGTCTGTGCAGGTTAGATAACTTTTCTTAGTTTATGTAATACATTAGGGTAGGTCCATTCGACTAGGAAAGTGCGTCAATAACAGTGAAACGCTATAAAGTAGATATATAAGGCACGTATGCTGTCCGTTGTGCTTCGATGTGTTTCACCTCGCACATAATGCAGATGATATTTTCAAAAATGCAATTTCAAGTATTTAATTTTTGGAAAATAAATGAATTAATCAATATAATTTGCAGGGAACGATGTATCTCATCTACTTGCGTCGAACTGATAGGAGCAGAGGGACGAGGATTAGGAACATCTCATCAAATACGAAGAGTAATCCGCAGAATAGGACTTGATTGTGAACGCCTACTAGTTTATAAAAAATAACGTGTGGCTTCTGTTTTTATGCGATAAAGTTACATGAAAATCAACTAATGGGAAACAACATGAAAATATGCATTTATATCTGCTTCAACTTCTCCTTGAGATCGTCGACGTTGAGAAAGCGGAAGAGGTGCTTTTGCTGTTTGATCTGAAAAAGTAAAATATATTTTAAAAAAGTCATATGTTTCATAGTGTGAACTTAACTGTATATTTGTTTTATGGATGTTCGATGGTACATCATTGCTCGACTAATAATAATCACCCACCTTCTCCACTATCCCCTTCTTGTAGTAGAACCTCAGTCCTCTCGTCATCACTTCGAACCGCATCGGCCTTTCTCGTTCTCCCTTGTGCTCTCCCCACAGACGAGCGAAGGCTTCCGGGTCGACGAACTGGAAAAACTTTGAGTTTTTCGTTAACTAAAAAAGCTGTAATTTCTCGGAACAACCTACTGTTTTTGAGTTAACGGACGATTAATTTCTTACCCGAAATTCTCCTGATTTCTCATTGGTCCACTCCACCAGATGCCTCTTGCTCTCGTCCTCAAGATGCCTTAGAATGAACACCCAGAGCGTCTTCTCTAGTCGCTTGGAGGGGCGATGGTTCTGTTAAAAAATGGATATTGAACATGTCGTTTTCGGTAAGAATCTTACCGATGGTGCGGAGCTTGTCTTTGGTTTTGTGACGGTAGAAATTTGTGGTTGCAAGCGCGAAGGCACTGAGCAGAACGAACGAGTTAGTAGCGGGGGAGAAGATGAAGATGCCTGTGAGTGGGGAGTGCATGATCGCGTTGCTGTGGAGCTGCTAGAGGGCTGTAAAAGTAACTCATGACGTCATCAAGAATGCAAACGACGAACCAGGCTCTCGGGAGTTCCAGGTGTTGCTCGAGGACTATCTGGAGGTAGTTCAGCTATCACTGGAGATGGAGAAGAAGACGGAGTTGGCGGAACAAACGTGTTGAGAGCTGCGACTGAAATATATTTATTTAGCCCCTGAAATGCAAGAAATAAACTCACAATTGAGGTAGCTCTGAGCCACAATTGCACTCAGTAGTTGCTGACAGTGATAGTTCTGCCATAGAAGTGAAGCGTATGCGAGAGGATCCATGACGTTTGACGACTAATTAACAACTAATTAGCCACTAATTAACGAATTGGAAGTGATCACAGGCTTGTAAAGGAGGAGTGTGTGGAAGCGACGCTGTGAAGATGGAAACAATTCTTCTCACCTCACTTCCAAATGTCGCTGCGGCCTTTGATACTTGCCCCAGAGGGCATATTTCCCCGCTTTGACCCCAGATTATCGCATTTCTTTGTATTATTACACATCTCTGCTACATCCTTGCCAATGGGCCCTAGAGTGTTGCCGGAGCCATGATTTGACTCTCTCCTTTTCTCATGCTCTTTCGAATCTCTACCTGGCGAGAGAGCATGGCGAAAAGAGAGAGTCAGACCATTGTTCGGTTGCCGAGACGAATTGGGGAGGCCAGGGGGTGGATTCACCCGCTTTGAACCTCACATTGAAAGGACACTTGAAGGGTCAGGTACGAACGTCAGTCTCGGAAGGGAGGATAGGTGCTGAAATCGAGCCAAGCTGCCAAATCTCCTTGTCGGCGAGCTCTTTGATCTTTATCGATTTATTTCCTTTCCAATGAACTTGGGTCTTTATTCACGTGGCTGTGATTTTTGTAAACGTCCGCAAGTCGTCAATCGGAGTTAGGAAGGCACGAAATTTGAATTAGCAGTACTTGTTGCAACCGAACTGTTGGACAGATTTCAAATACAAAAGAAATTATTTTATCAGTTATCTGCGGATAATTACACATAAAGTGCACATATTTCAGATATTAGCAATACTTGTTCCCCACCGAACAAGGCCGATACTCGCACACGAAAGGGAAGGCAACACCGCAGTTGCCGGCGCCCCTGAAAATATTAATATTATTATTAATTTTGACAAAAATTGCGCGAAAATTGACTAGATTTGTGTAAAAAAACTCGCCAAGGAACATCCCACTGGGTCCTGTCAGCATATGCGCAGGTGGATATGGAATTCTTCGAAGGCTCATCGACATCCCAGTTGGTGAACAGCATCTCTGCCTACAAAAACAATATTTTATTATTGCTGTTGTGATTGTTATTGTTTTGTTGTTTTAGTATTGACCTGATATCGAGTGTCACTATCTGAGGGAAACTTGTCTTGCCATGTCCACTTGCCGTCCTGCTTCTCGTATCCCACCCAGAAGTAGTCCGACTTGGCCGTGGATAATACTGAATTGTTGTTATTGTTATTGTTATTGTTGTTGTTGTTATTGTTATTATTGTTATTACCTTTCTTCAAGTACTCTCCCTTGTTGTCATCATGAATCTCGGCGATGATTCCGTTGCCAGCAGCACAAGTAGTCTTCGCTTTAGCGAAGGAAGCCGAGGATAGTTGGGGAACGAGGCAACCACCTTAACAAGTAACGATAAAGGTGCATCCAGGTCAAGCGATTCTATATTCGCCATGCCACGGAGCATATGAGATAGCAAAAGGTTAGTGCACCGACTGGGACTCGAACCGGGGAGTAAGTGATCTCACCATTGGCTGTCAGTGCAGGATCATCTGAAGCCGCGTAACCATTGCGCGATTTGCAGAAACAGTTCGCTTAAAATAATAATAATAACAATTATATCAATAATAATGATAATAATAACCTTTGCACAGAGAATTAAGCGTTGCCCAGTTGTCCATATCAGCAAAGAAATAGCCAGGAGAAGCGAGGTTTTGAAGGCCAGAGACGATTTTGCATGGCCCATCACACCACTCACAGCAATAGAAAGCCTGCGCGATATCTGAAATGAATTTATGAAATTATGAATAAAATAATCAAAACTGACTATTAACAATGACGACGCCTTCTTTCTTGAACTGATCAAGCGAACTGAGGTCTGAGTTGCTAAAAGTAGTCAAAGTAGTATAGGGATGATTTTTTTCAGCACGGGGGAATTTCAGCACTTCTTGGTTGGAGTGTTTATTGTTACTAGTTGCTGGTGTGAAATGTGTGAGAATTTTGCGTAACGATGAACAACTCACGGTTCCGACGCCGTAAAGTAGTATATCACTTGACGCGTGTCTCTTCGGTCTGGATTTCTCTCGTTATCGAACATTTGCTGTGCCGCGGTGTAAGCCCTGTAACAAATATTAGAGTGTATCGACCAAGATTACACATTTATAAATAAATACCCAATAAAACAAACAAATAATCTTACTTGACAACATCAATTTTCGGGAGTCCTTCTTTGATGAAGACCTTGTCTGCAACCGTGTCTCCTTTTTTCATATTGAGACTGTAGAGAACCTGAGAGTTTAACGATATTTCTCAACTTCTATTCCATCTCTGACCGACGAGAGAGCATTTCGAAATGAGAGAGTCAGATGATTCAGATGATGACAAAGTGTACCTGCGCCTCTTCCGCCATTGCGATCACACCGACTCGCACATAATATTCTTTATCGGTCTCCGAATTATAGTTGAGAAGCGTCCAGTCAATCGTCGAGGCTGCCTGGTATATTTCAAAATAATAATAAAAACAATAACAAAGCAAAAACAACAATAATACCTCTCCTAGAGTGAAATTGTCCATAACTTCAGACGTGTCAAGGACGTAGATTATATCCAGCCACATGTCTTGAGGTTTGAAGTCTTTCTTGTAACTGTTGCTGTTGCAGTTGCAGTATGTATCGACTGAAAACAACAACAAATCTATATTTTCGAAATGAATCACAAACCATTCTGTGGTCCTTCATAACGGCCTCTCCACGAAAACTTGATGTCCACGTTAATGTTGTCGCCATCTTTCCTAATCTTGGAAGGCTCAACCGGCACAGGTTTCCAGATGACCTACAAAGAGTTCTGGGTTGAACAATTACGATAAATAAATGGTAAAACTTTGCGACAACATGAACAAATTTTGTGAACAAAATAATTTTCTTTCAAATGAAACAATGAATGAATATCTCACTTCAAAGTAGTTTCCTCTAAAGGTGACGTGGTCGGTTCCGTTGTGTTGGAAGTGGCTAAACTTTCATATTTTTGTTGTTTTTAAACTTTGAAATCTTCCAATAAACAAACTGACAAGTCCAGATATGGGTCAGGATCCTCCGATTCACTAATGACGATTCCACTGGTGCCATGGCCATTAACCGGATCAAAAGTGAGCTGGCCGTCCATCTTCACTTCGGCTGTTCCCCTGGAATGAACGAGTAGCATGAACGAGAGTGAACAGAGTCACCTATCTTTAAAAGTCCACCTGCAGTTTAATGGGTATACATGAACAACATACACACATACATCGCGACGCGCATATGAGCAGCGCACAAACGTTAGCATGTTTCGCTTACTTGATTCGAAAGACCGCCTTCAGGTCTCTGCCCTGTTTGCTTTGCACATTATCAGCCAGTCCGCTGACAAGAACCGTAATGGTATCATCTGATGTGAAAGGCCTATCTGAAATACGATAGTCTTGCTTTTTTCTAAGCCTGGCACACTTCAACATCTAGTACATACCCCGCTCGCTGCCCATATCCATTTCACTAGAGTAGCTCACGCTAAGTGAGGTGCCTTGCCCATTGGCCTCGATGGTGATTACGCTGCCAAACACGTAGATCCATGTAGGAATGTTGTCGCATCTGCAATGCTGGCGTGTAAACAGCAACAACAACAAAAAAGTTAATAATTCCGAAACTCACTCGAAACTGCGTAGTAGATATCGCTCCTCGGCCTCTCCTTGCCCGGCGCCCGTCCAAATCTTCACACTGCCCTCTCCTGAACTGGATTATTCGAATCACTCACACTCCGACAATCCTATGAGTGCTCAAAATGTGTCATTCCTCTACACAATCACGAGCGTGCACACATGGTCAACAGACTAGGGATGACTTGGCAAGAAATGTATCTCTTCATTCTGCGCACTCTCTCGCCAGTCTGACCGGTGAGAGCGTGCGCGGAATGAAGAGACGATTTCTTGCGAAGCCATCCCTACAACGGACCGTTGGTGCCGCCAGTGCAGCCCGTGTTGTGCAACCACATCCCGGCTTGCGGAACGACAAATACGAGTTGGCTCTGGACGGTCAAAGTGCTCGTCTGAACCAAATTTACAATTAGTTCGACATTTTTGAGATTTGCCATCACAGAAACTCGCCTCTTGGAGCGGTTTTATTATTGTTGGCTTATCACTCGTGAGAATGAGCGTGAATTCCTGGTCACAATTGAGTGTGAATGAGTTATCAGCCGTTAGTTTCCACGGAGCGTCTCCCTCGTTGGCTCGACACGAATCGACAAGGGAGTTGAGGCTGCAAGAACTTCATTTTGTTAACACTGAAACATACCGAAACCTGGTGGAGAAAGTCCCTGCATTGACCATAACTTTGTTGAGTTGGGCGATGTTAGAGTACTGAAATTAATCCTAAGAAGTCGCGACGATTAACGACCGACTTACGCCTTCTTCTGTAACAACGCAGGCATATTTAGAGTACTGTGAGAAGTTAGAGTTGATTAACTGGAATCTATACGATGAACAATAACTTGATTAAAATACTTACTCTGTAGCGCACTTCGTTGCAAGAATAGACAAACGCTCCGACTCCATGGACAAAGAAAATAAATAACATCAAAAAATTCAGTAGAAGCATTGTAAAACGATGATATACTCAGAGATTGAAAGCATCATACGAATCTCTAAGCCTGCTTATCTTCGTAGTGTTGCGGATCAGCCAGGAACTGAGAGGAAGAGTTGGGATTGGCAGATAAGGGTGTTTGAAAGGTGATCCATAGCTGACACAAACAGCATGGGTGAAGCTTAGACGAGGAAGGAATGCGGACGTTTCCCTAGCGGATCCCAAAGGGGATGGATGATGATGTAGCACCACACAGTTACTGGCAGAGGAGCTCATTATTTTTAAAGTGTGGTGGAGAAAAACGAAGAGACTGTCAACTGTAAATGACGGTTTATCGTAGGCTTCTTTAATTTTTGTTCATTCGAAGATCCAAGTGAGGCAATTCAGACGTAACAATGCGCCATAAATTGTGAATTACGAGAAATCGCTACGAGACATCAGTCGTGACAGAGATCTGTAAATTATCATGTAAAACTAAGACTCTCTGGAACTCGAATCCATAACACAGACAATTATTGGAGACCATCGAGCTCGATTCCCGAGGCAATAAGAGACCACCAAGGCAGTTTATCGCGTTCGCGGAGGTAATTGTCTTATCTATGTACTTACCACGATCAAAAGCCATTTCTCAGAAACACCTGCTAGAACTAGTAATAGACGAGAACACTAATAAAAGCGTTTATAGTAAGTTAGGTAAATCTAGATCGTTGGACGATTCTGTATTTACTGTTGTCAAAGACAATTGTGACATTGCAGATTACAAGAACCTCACAGAGTCTCTAATCGAGTACTATTGCTGGGTATAGTTGCGAATATGGCTGATGTTCGCTGGGAAGTAACTTCAAGGCCGAATATTCGATGCATGATATCTTTGGCATTCCTTACAACAATCTGAAATATAATAATGAAAACAATGTCGAATTCACGACTAGCTTACTTTTCTGTAAGTAGGATTATTAGAGATGAAATAGATACAGAACTGATAGCTGTTGAGGTTGAAGAGGGTCTGAATTGCAAGCTATGCATTTGTAGACACAATGAACGAACCAGTAATAATACTCTAAAGAGTGCACAGACCCAATCAGGCACAAACGATGGATCAAATACCATGAATACGGTCATGAACGTAAGTGGTACATCAAAGAAAATAATCGACGCCGCGCACTGCATTTGATAATAATATTTAAAACCGAAGTATTTTCGAAACACCTGGACGAGAAATATTCGAAATATTCGTGTGGCCATAGCCTTGGTGTATCCCGACAGAAAATTCTGAGTGGTTATAAAATATAAATATCGATCTCTCCTCATTTGAATAGTTTTATAAATGTGCAACTTACTGAATGAATCCTTGAGATGCTTCTCATAGCATCCACAACGAAATATGTGACAAATGGCCCAATTATTAGTAGCGATACTCCGAGAAGCATTAACTCTACAAATAATATTTGCTCATGCTATTTTTCGTGCCTGCAAACCATATTTAAAATACAGCGGTTTTCCGATAGGTCCGAACATAAAAACTGTTCCACCTCGCTCCGTTAACCAAGCAATGTCCGGTTCCTTAACATGTTTTTCGTTTTTGATTTTGAATTATTATTTTATTTACTTTCAATAACCGTTCGCTGTAATCGTGATCTCTCGCAAAATATCCGAACCCGACAGCATTTAAAATCAAGATCGAGTTGAAGAAGATGTTCAGAATAATTTTCGTTCTGAAATGTGTTTCCAGAATAAAAAAATTTAAATTTAAAAAATAAATGTTAATACCTCGTCGAAAATCGGCGTTTGCTATCGACGGGCAGGAGCATTTGATGCATTTTTATGCTCAATGGAAGAAAGGCAGAATAAATAAGCGTGACAGGTACGGCAACGACAATCTGAAATCGAGAAAAAACTAAACAATAAACAATAAATAAATAATAACGAACCATAAGCATTTGTTTATCAACTCCAGCCCTACAGAGGGGTCCTTCACAGTACAAGGCTGCATACGGAAGAGCGGGGTAGATCCTAACCGCAATAGAGAATATCCACTCATTGAAAATGTATGACAACTGAAATTTTGAATGCAATAAAAGTAAAAAGTAAAGGGTATTCACATGCGACAGAATGTAAAGCGTTCGCAGGTCCTTTTTCATAGTCTTGTTCTCAAAAATGAGAAGATATTGCATCACGGGGTGACATGTGAACAACGCAATGATGGGAGCGTAAAATTGAAATCTGGAAAAGAGAGAAAATGATAAAATTTAAATTTTAAAATGACTGACTGCATGGAAAAATCGACGAGGTAGTCCCGGTCGTATGCGTAGCCATACCGTAGAGAGATGTTCGATGGCATTGTCAAACTAAATGAGCAGGCAAGTCCTGGATGAAGTGGGTACAATTTCAAGAACGAACGCAAAAAACAAGTAGACGAGAAAAGAGAAGCTGGCTCTAGATTGTTCTCTCCACTTCTTAATTGGTAACGTTTTCCCCGATAAACAAGTGCTTTTCACACTATTGCGATTTGACGACCAAAGATTGCGAACATAAACTATGTTTATTTCATCATTAATGTCCTCTGATTTGCCCTGGAAGACCACAGGTGACATCTTTCAAGGGCTCTATGTCACTAGTTTTTTTCTCAGACAACTTAGCAATATGAGTTCGCATGCACGATGTGACAAACATCGCATTTAATGAGAATATCGAACCCATATTTTTCACTTTCCGTCCAATGCCGTGGTTCAAAGCCGCATAATTGCCTGATCTCTGTATGGGGGTTATTGGAGAGCGAGAAAACATGATCGATGGATTCACGGCGTCTATTATCATGACTATATAGAGATTTCGATGTCGTAGCGTAGAGAGGTATTGTCGGCTATTGAGAATGAACGAAAAGGTTGAAAGGAGTCTCGAAAATAACAACTAGAAACGTGAGCAAAACATGCTTTGTAGGAAAAAGTTCAGCATTAGCGTTTTCTTCAACGGCAAAAGCAGAGCTTCGACATATAACTTAACACAGAAGAAAATGGGAATATTTTCCGCTACTGTTGCAATTATTGAGAGCATAAAAATTGAGAACACACAAACAACTATTCGATATCCGAATTTAATTATGCGATGAAATAGTCGACCTTAAGGCGGAATTGATTGACAATGAGAATGAAGTTTTTACTCTATCCATGTCCCCGAAAACAAGGACGAAGAGAGAGAGTTAAAGTTCGTTTCGATATTGTACAATCTGAGTATTGTATTCCAAAAAAACGCACATCGACAACTCGAGTAGCCAGCTCAGGACAGACACACACACACTTTATATTTTGCTGTTCTGGGACATCATGGCGATAAGGTGACGGGGTTGGGAGGAGGCACTTTCTAGTTTATTGTTTGCACGAACTCATTTCAACCAACACTACTCATCGTTTGTTTCCTAGTGACTGATTAAAAACACGCGATTCCAATTACATACTGTTTCTTGATCACTAACCAATGCTCAGCACATGTCAGAGCCAAATATAGACATATAGGCTTTATTCGTTGGACGACCGTTTATTGCATGACAAAATATGGCTGAATGTTGATCTCTTTGTCGATGTAAATACAAAGATGAAAAGAATTAGTATCATTTTTTAATGCGTGTCTAGCCGAGTACTGGGTTTAGTTATTACTGATGATGCTCTGTGAGTTTTTACTGGCAAACCGAGCATTCCATGCAGGACCAGTCGGGTATTTCGTAGAACAATCTGAGATATAGAATTGAATCGAGTATCGAAATTTGCTCATAAAAAATTAAAAAATTGCTCACTTTTCGGTAGGTAGGATTATTTGCAATGAAAAACACGCAAAATTGATGGCTGTTGATGTTGAAGAGGGTCTGAATGGGTTTATAAAGAAAACACTTCGTATTTTCGAGAATGTGTTCGCGGTCATAGAAACACGAACCAGTAATGTTACTCTGCCAAACGCGCAGAGCCAATCAGGTATAAACCATGGATTTACAACCATAAATACAGTCATGGACATAAGTGGCATGTTAAAGAATATAAGAGAACCCGCACACTGCGAAATATTTGAATTACTTAATTTACTTGCATGATACCTGTACGAGAAAAATGTGGAATATTCTTGTGGCCATAGCTTTCGTGTATCCGGATAAGAAATTCTGAATTTAGATTGATTGACCTTATTTAATTGTTCACGTGACCGAATGAATCGTTGTAATACTCCTTATTGCATCAAGTACGAAAAAAGTGGTAACTGGACCAATAATAAATAGTGATACAAAGAGTAACATTAGTTCTGAAGTATATGTGTTTTTCTGTTATCTTTCTGTTTGTTTAATACCATATTTAAAATATTGCGGGTCTCCGGGAGGTCCGAACATGAATACAGTTCCACCTCGCTCTGTTAACCAGGCGATGGAGGGTTCCTTAACTTGTTTTTATTATTTTTTTGGAAAACTATTCACTTTCAACAATCGTTCGCTATCGTCGTGGTCTCTTGCAAAATACCCGAATCCGGCTACATTTGCAATCAAGATCAAGTTGACGAAAACGTTTAGCAGAAGTTTTGTTCTGAAAAAATTCTTTAGAACTAAAAAAACAAATATTATGTGTACTTTGTAGACAATCTTCGTTTGCTATCGATAGGCAAAAGCATTTGATGCATTTCAATGCTCAACGGAAGAAATGTAGATATAACAAGCGTCACAGAGCCCGCTAATACACCCTGAATAACAAATATGTATTGTATTTAATGAAAAAAACATTAAAAACTGTGATAAAAAAACAAAAAAACCATGATCATTTGTTTATCCAATCCATGTATGCATAGAGGTCCCCCGCAGTAGAACGCCGCGTTCGGAGATATCGGGTAGATCCGAATAGCGAATGAGAAAACCCACTCATTGAGAATAAGAGCGTGCTGAAAATAATAATAATAAATAAATAAAAATAATCAATAACGTGAAAGTTCCCTTACATGCGACAGAATGTATAGCCTTCGCAGATCCTTTTTCATGGTCTTATTTTCGAAAATGAGCAGGTATTGCATTACAGGGTGACAAGTGAACAACGCTATGATAGGTGCGTAAAATTGAAACCTGTAAAAACAAAAACAAATGTTGAAAAGACAAATTGTACTGACTGCATGGAGAAATTGATGGAGTAATCACGATCAAATTGAAATCCATAACGAAGAGAGGCATTGCCAGGCATTGAGGATGGGTCTTACGGAAAGCTGCGAAATACTTTGTTAGTAGAGCTCGAAATTCGAGTAGCCGTCTCCTTATTCTGCACACTCTCTCGTTAGTCGACCAGGCGAAAGAGTGTGCAAAATGAAGAGACGTTGACTAGTATGTCGACCTCTATTTGTTAGATGGAGATAAAGTAGAGTCAATACTGGACGCGATCAAACACAGACTAAACTCGATACGAAACAACTAAAGACAGGAATAGCACCTGTAGTGGCATGGTCTGAGTCTCTCATTTCGCAGTGCTCTCTCGTCGGATAGAGAAGCGAGGGAGCATGGACAAGAGAGAGAGCCAGACCATTCAACCACCCGTACTAGTGCTCTCTGGTAGCTTACAATCTGGGTGCGCTCAATCAACTAACCGAAATCAGAAGTTGATTATGAAATAGACAGTCGATAATTAATGACAATGACAGAGATCGCATAATTTATTGCCTTCCGTACCGCTTGGCTCGAATTATTTACACGGTTGATTCGTATTTTAATTAACGCGGTATCACATCTGTTCTATGGGAGTAGATATTTGAAGTGATTTCGTTTTGACTCAGTGACATATTCGGGACTTGGAATTTTTTTTAAATACAAAAAACTTACATCTTGTATGCGTCTTCGGAACTAGACTATTTCCTCAAACTCAAATCAATGAACCACAATGGTAGGATACCCAATAGACACTTGAACTACTTTATTTGTTGCAGACCAAATATAAAATGCTTATTAAAAAATTGATGATCAATTTTCTTAGTAAATATCCGCTCGAACGAGGCTCATCGTATTCATCGTAGGAGTGACCGAGCTTCTCTTCATTGACTCTTTCCTGTTGTCATTGATTTCCAAATGACAAGCTACCGACAGAAAGCGAACCAATTTTCGGGTGAGCACCTGCAAATCATTCTTGTTAATCTCGAATTCGAACCAGAGATTTAAAATAGTTTTACCTTTCTATAAGTCGGGCTCTTGAGAATGAAGAAGACGCAGAACTGATGCCCGTTGATGGAGAAGAGGATCTGAATAATTCAACCATACAACTTAGAATAACAAATAGTAATTCAAAAAATACATATTGAAGATATGCGTTATGCCAATAGGAACAAAGCAATATTGCGATGTGCATGACAAAGCGTGTCAAGGAGACAAAATCCTTTGTTCTCCGCGTCCGATTCCTTTTCATGGACATTCGAACACAATGATTTTATAAAATCTGTGAAGCATATCTCATTACTTACTGATAAGAAGCAATCATGAAAATCAAAAAATATCAGAATTGTTTACCTATACTCTAATATAAGTCAGCGTCGAACATTTTTTTTGCCATTCTAGCTATCTTTACTGTTCTTGAGTGATTTTTAGCAAATTACAACTCTTGGAACATTTTGGCAATTTTCACCGCTGTTTATTCTGTCAAAATTAGTCGATTGAAATCGGCTTAAATTGGCAGTTTTTACCGCTGTTTTTTCTGTCAAAAATATTTCACATTTTTCCTATCGCAGAATAGTTCTCAATTCCTTTCATTTCTCGTTCGAAACATATTCAAAACATACTCTTCTGATTCTCTCATCTTGCAATGACCTCTCGTGGAAAAGAGAAAAGAGGGACCATGGGAAAGTGCGAGAGCCATACCATTTTCCCTTGATGTTTTTCCCTTGATTATTCCACATATTCGAATATGTTTCGAACGGGAAATGAAAGGATTTGAGAACTATTCTGCGATGGGAAAAGTGTGAAATATTTTTGGCAGAAAAAACAGCGGTAAAAACTGCCAATTTTAGCCGATTTCAACCGACTAATTTTGACAGAATAAACAGCGGTGAAAATTGTCAAAATGTTCCAAGCGTTGTAATTGGCTTAAAATCACTCCAGAACAGTAACGATTGCTAGAATGGCAAAAAAAATGTTCGACGCTGACTTATATGCCTCTCTTCATTTTTTAACATGAAATTTTTTTTAAAGCTTTCATGATGACTTTTTATGTTTACATATTCGGAGTTTAAAAACACACCAACCGTGCATAGGAACCCCACACCATTATCATCCAAATGATACGTAGTTACTGGAGATGGATATTAAAGAAGGCGTGGCACGACCATCTGGCTAACTGAGTTCTCGATTTGAGATGATGTGGAGTAGTTACCCGATCACACTTTTGAAACTCCCATGTGACCATTTTAAGTTTGAACTGAGCTATAAGCGATTGGCTGCCTGCCAAGCGGGCCTTGCGTGCAGGCACTAATCCGAAATGAGAGAGGGAGAGGGGGAAAGGAAGAGACGGCGCATGCAAATCGGCGCGCGCCGCTCGCTTATTACAATTGAGAGGGCGGTCGTGCCTCTACTCCTTTAAAGAAAAGGCTTTGTTATCGAGAAACATGGAGAAATTACCATATTTTCATGCGTAACTCGAATGTAGGACATTTATTTTAAAATCGACTCCCAGTAACTATGTAGATAGCTCGTATCATTTGGATAACCTTTCATGATAATGGTGTAGGGGTTTCTAGGCACGGTATGTGTGTTATTTAAGTTCCCGTACGAGCAACACCAAGATGCGGCACGGCGATCAACTTCGAATGAACTGGTTATGTTTCACTGAGACCTATTTATCAAACGGGTCATTTTGAGATAAAAGCTTTCCGATTCTATCAATTTCTCATTCACGACCGCTCCGAGCGCTCGAGAAGAGAGAGAATGATAAGTAGGGAAAAGGGAAACAAGCATTGGCCTCGGACGCGATTGTCCTTATTTGACACGCTGCACAGCGTGTCAGGGAGACAAAATCCTTTGTTCTCCGTGTCCGACCCCTTTTCATGGACATTCGAACACAATGATTTTATAAAACCTGTGAAGCATACCCCATAACTTACTGATAAGAAGCTATCATGCAAATCAAAAATGTCAGAATTGTTTGACTATACTCTAATATGCCTCTCTTCATTTGTTAACCTGAAAAATTGTTTTTGAAATCTTTCATGACGACTTCTTATGTTTACATATTCGGAGTTAAATAACTTACTTACCGTACATAGGAACCCCCACACCATTATCATGAAAGGTTATCCAAATGAAACGAGCTACATAGTTACTGGAGATGGTTTTTAAAGAAAAGACTTTGTTATCGATAAAAAAAAAAATTGTTATCGAAATTCTCATATTTCCATGCTGAACTCGAACGTAGGACATTTGTTTTAAAATCGACCTCCAGTAGCTATGTAGCTCGTATCATTTGGATTACCTCTCATAATAATGGTGTAGGGGTTTCTAGTCACGGTTTGTGAGTTATTTAGGTTCCCGTATAAGGAACACCAAGATGCGGCACGCGAACAACTTCGTATGAATTGGTTACGTTTCACTGAGACCTATTTATCAAAACGGGACATTTTGAGATAAAAGCTTTCCGATTCTATCAATTTCTCTTTCACGACCGCTCCGATCGCTCGAGAAGGGAGAGAATGATAAGTAGGGAAAAGGGAGACAAGCATTGGCCTCGGACGCGATTTTCCTTATTTGACACGCTGTGCATGAAATAAGTAGAAACGAACCAATAATATAATCCTCAGCGGAGCGCAAATCTTTCCGTGGACATCTGACGTATCTATGATCATGAAACCAAGCATGACAGTCAGGGGGACAATGTAGCAGATGAAAGCACCGAGACACTGAGATTAATTATTAATTAGTTTAATAATTAATAATTACAAGCTTAATTTAAATACCTGTATGAGAAAGATGTGGAACATCCTTTTGGCCATCTTTTGCGTGAAGCCGGATTGGAATCTCTGAAATACGATATTATTTTTGTTGTTGTGATTGATAATTTATGCTACATCAACCACTTCACTCGTTCCACTGCTTCACTCATGTTTGTATCGTGAAAGTAGTTAAATAAATGAAAATCTTTTTCCCCCTTTTTTCCCAGGAAGTAGTTAAATAAATAAAAATCTAACCGAGGTAGTCTTCGCAATGTTGTGCATGGCATCAACAGTGAAGAAGTAGAGGAAGGGGGTGATGAGAAGGATGGAGAACGCGAGGAAAAAGAGCTCTGAAATACTTTTTCGCTAGTCATAATTTCAGCTCGAATTATGCCTGATATTGGTACTGAAGTTTCTTAAGAATGTTAACCGAGAGCGTTACTAACCCCACTTAAAATACTGGGCGTCTCCTGGAGGTCCGAAGAGGAAGATCGTACCGCCGCGGCTCTTCAACCATAACAGTTCTGGTTCTGCCTGTAAGAATAATTGTTAAAAAAAGATTGCACATAAGTAGAGACCACAACGTGATTCATCAAAGTAATTGGGGTGCTTTATTTTCGGGTCCAATGTGTCCCTCGAAGTCTAAATAAGACCATGCTTTTTGCCGTTTGTCGATATCTCATCTCCGGATCGAGTTATGGATCAAAAACCACACTCTAGGAGCACAACGGGGGAGGGGCAGAACCCGGGACGAGCCAAAAGTGGGCGGGCCCGTTTCTAGCCATTTGCCCAAAATTGAAAGACCATAGCTTCCGCGAGTCGAGCGTGAGCTGTGCGACGGTTGGAAAGGGAAGAGAGGGGAGGTCAGTAGAACGCGCGCTCTAGTCAAGCCGGGTAAGAGTCGGCGATGAGAGAGTGTGCTAGGCGAGGAGAGTGCGAGGGGAGGGAGGGGTGAGAGACGCATCGCGCGTGCTGCTAACGAGAGTAACGGCAAAAAAGTTCAAACAGCAGGTACTATTGAAAAATACAACCTACCTTTGATCTTTCTTCTCTAAAAATCGTTTATAATAAGAATAAACAACATACGAGACGAGCAACTGCGCACGATAGCTAGAAACATCTAAAACACCTATCTTGGGTCTCGTCTTCTTATTTCTGACCTACTTAAAGTTGTCTGATCAAGGTGCTCGTTTGGTCATTTGTGAAGGATGGTAATAGCTACAAAACAAGCCCTTGCTTGTCCATTTTCGTTGCGAACTCGCAAAGTACCGCCACTGTCCCGCTTTTCCTCGATTCCCTATCCCTCGAAAGGGGGCGGAGCTTGCGGTCTCTACACATAAGCAATTAAATACCTCCATCAACAGCTCCGCATCATCATGATCCCTTCCGAATACGTAGAATCCAATCGTGTTTGTGAACAGCAGTACATTCAGCGATACAAAAAGCAATATCTTTGATCTTAAAAAATAGTCTCAATCACTGTTAGTTCAAGTCACACGAACATCCCCGATAGCTTCCAACTAGATTCCGACGGAAGGAACGCCTGGTGCATGATACAACTCAGTGGAATGAATGGAATGACTATGAAAATAACCGGAACGGAGAGGATTGCCTGGGGAATTTTTTTATTAATTATTAATTATAATAAATCACCATCAACATCTGCTTGTCGATACCCAGCTTGCAGATGAATCCTTCACAGTAGAGCGCAGCGTAGGGACTGACTGGATAGATGTGGAAGGAAAAGCAGAAGGACCACTCGTTGAGGATGAGGGCCAACTGAAAGCATCATTTGATATTTCATAATTTTAATGGAGGATTCATTGTCGACAAAAGCCCATGGATCACCCTCTTCATTCTGCAAAGTCTCTCATCCGGTCGACAGGCGAGTGAGTGCGCAGAATGAAGAGAGTGATCCATCAGCTTTTGTCGACAATGAGGGGGGCATAACTGAGGAATTCAACGAGGCAGGTGCTTAGCACCCAAGAGAAAAGGATAAGGAGCACTTACATGCGTCAAGATATACAAAATCCTGATATCCTTCTTCATTGACTTATTCTCGAAGAATAGAAGATATTGCATAACGGGGTGAAATGTGAATATGCCGATGATAGGCATGTAGAATTGATATCTTAAATATTATTAATTAAATTAGTTAATTAATTAACAATAATTAGAAAAACTCACAGCATAGATGCATCAATGAAGTAGTCCCTATCCCACTCGAACCCATAACGCAGCGATACGTTGCTTGACATTGTGGGAATGAAGAAGAAGAAAAAAAAAGAAGAAGAAAGAAAAATGTTACTTGCTTTTGTCGAGCGAACAACCGCTCTCAATGTAGTGGGGAGAGCTTTTCGTCTACGGTAATGCGTAGTAGAGTTCGAAATACGGGTAGCCGTCTCTTCATCTTACCGGTGAGAGAGTGTGTGAAATGAAGAGACGATTACCCGTATCTCGAACTCTAATGCGTTGTTCGCTCTCTGATTCGTTCCCTAATCAGTCAGCGTTATTGCCGTAAATAGAAGGAATGAAACTGTCACATATGCGCAATACTTAGATACGCATTATGTAAAGGTCCCGGATCTATGTGATGTGTAATAGAAAGCGAAAGTCGAAACTGGCTCGAAATGGGGACTGGTAGGTAATACAGTAAAAGTTCATACATAAATAATTACAAGTCGAGTGCTGACATTGGCATGTATTGTTGTTATAATTTGAGTAAACATCAAATTTACTTTATGCCAAATGGAAACAATTTAATGTCCTACGCTGTTTGATATGTATATCAATGTTTATTACCCATAATGCATTCATGATTGTTTTGCAGTACACCGAACAGTAATCGGCACACCAATCTCACATACCCCTGATTTAGCGAGAATAAGAATGGGATCGAATTGCAACTCCACAAATTCAAACCAGAAAGTACATGCAAAAAGAGCTGAAATGTGAGCGTTTACTAGAATTTTTTTATTGTTTTGAAAATGGGCATAATCTTTACACTAAAATTGTAGCCTTCATTGTTGTTTGGAACAACTTGAGTTTAACACTTTATTAAAATCTCGCATCGTCCGTTCTTGAACTAATACTGAATGATTTCGGGCCGATAGGAGACGCTGTACTCTGTTTTACTTCCATCGATGACCACTTGCAACGAAGAATCTGCTTAAACTTTTCAGCCACGATCTGAAAAATTCTCTTGATGGAAGATGGAAATTCATAGGTTCAACTCACTTTTCTATAATTAGGGTTCTTGACAACGAAAAAGACAACGAATTGATGGCCGTTGAGCGTGAATATTATCTGAAGGACGTCTTTTTGAGATCGGTGAAATATGAAATCGCATACCAGTAAGGATATCCGTAGTCCGGCAAAAAGTCCTTCCGGAACGCCAGTTGCATCGACAATCATCAGTGAGAGCATTGCAGCGAGTGGCACAATGTAGCAGATTACGGCACCCATGCACTGAATTAATAAACAAAATAAATAAAAAATGAAAAAATAATTAAATAAACCTGAAACAGGAATATGTGGAACATCCTTCGGGCCATCACTTGCGTTGTGCTGGAGAGGTTGGTCTATAAAACAGTAAATTGTAATAATTAAAATATATAAAACTGACTGATGCAGTAGCAATGTTTCGCATTGCATCAGCAGTGAAGAAAATGAGGAATGGAGAGATGATTAGAATGGATAATCCGAGGAATCGCAATTCTGGAAATGGAGAAGTTCATCAAAAGAAAGATCGCCCTGGAGTTTAAATTTGGGAATACTGGTCTATTTCCAGAAGTAGCTTTCCAGAATACATAGAGCTTCGAAATTCGCGTCTCTTCATTCTCCACACTGTCTCCTTAGTCGACCGGGCGATAGAGTGGGCAAAATGAAGAGACGACGACTCGTATTTCGAGCTCTAATAACAAACCCCATTTGAAGTATTGTGGGTCGCCTGGAGGTCCGAACATGAAAATAGTACCACCTCGCTTCAGAAGCCATTGCATTTCGGGTTCCTTTAGAATGATTAATTAAAATAAATGAAGTTGCAAAATAATGACCTGGAGCAATAGTTCACTATCGTCGTGATCCTTTCCGAACAGTCCGAATATGACTACGTTAGCACCAAGAAGGAGGTTGAGAAGGACCACTAGAACCATTTGCGTTCTGAAATCGATAATGCTCTGGGCTCGTTACCGGATAAAGTAGCAGGATGCGTACCTGAAAGACAGCTTCCATTGACTGTCTAAGGGCACGAACATTTGATGCATGCGCATCATCAATGTGACGAATGGAGCGGAAATGAGAATTACAGGGATGGAGATTAGTGCCTGAAGCAATACGCATAGCTGAGCTGCAAATTTGGGAGTGAACTGACCATGAGCACTTGCTTATTAATCCCCGCTCTGCATAGTGGTCCTTCACAATACACTGCGCCTATCGGATTGACTGGATAGATACGATAGGCGAAGCAGAATGTCCATTCAGTGAGGAGGAGGGCTAACTGAGAGAGTATTTTCATGCTTTCCATATTTGCGATCCATTTTCAGTTAATTATTTACTGATCAAAATTAAATTACATTCAATAAACGTTAATTGAACCACCACAGGTGTACTCACATGCGTTAAACTGTAGAGCATCCTGATTTCCATTCTCATAGATTTATTTTCGAAAAAGAGCAAATATTGAATGATGGGATGAAGCGTGGGCAGGGTTGCAATGGGGACGTAGAATTGATATCTAAATTTTATGTTTGGAGAAGTTTAAAATAAAATATGCTTACTGCATGGCAAAATCGATAAAGTATGCCCGATCGAGCTCAAAGCCGTAACGCAGAGTAGCATTGGCGACCATTTCTGTGTATACTACGGATGACAATTCGGCACGCGCCTCTCTCCTTTAGAATGATCTCTCGGCGGTCAGAGGGACGAGAGAGTACGCAAAATGAGGAGAGACGAGTGCCGATTTGTCAACACTAGTGTATACAGTCAGACCTACCACGCATGTGGCATTTTTCACCTGCAACATGAGATCTTTCAAATTATATGATACCACTACGCATATGAAGCCTGTCTATGAACAGCTGGTAATCTCGAGCAAGTTCTAACATGAAATGCAATTATAGTAAGTTGGCTACTACCCATTAACAACATGTTCAACAATGTTCAGCAATGTTCAACAATCGCAGCTCTCCGCTAAAATCAGAAATGAAATGTGAAATGCAAGTGAATAATACAACTACGATACTACAATATCACGACTACATTATACTGGCCACTTTTTTAATTGTGAAAAGGTTGTGATTGAAAAGAAGAAAGTGAGGAAGTGGCCGTGTTTTCGCGTTAAAACCACGTGAATTATGAATGTTTTCCTCAAATTTTCCACCTGTCGCTCTCGCTGCCTTGTGCTTTTTCGGATCGCTGAAGCTTCACGAGTTTACAAAGTATAAGAACAAACGCAAATATATTTTTATTCGTGCAGAATATTCATTTTTGCAATCGATTACTACTTCTAATTGCTTCAAATTCCTACAATTTCAGCTCCGACGGAGGCTGAGCCGAGTACTCTTCGAGGATCTCGTCGTTACTGTAATTAATTAATAATAATAACAACAATAACAATAACAACAATAGTAATAACAACAACAACAAAATAACTCACCTTCCGACCTTCTTCTTGCTCTTCTTCGGAGATTTCTTCGGGGACTTTTTAGGAGTGATCTTTCCCTCCTCGACTGTTCGGGCCGTTGAGTCCTGGATAATAATAATAATTATGATAATAACAATAACAACAATGTATTTCAAGATCAAAGATCAAATATAAACCTTCTTCGTTTCCGACTCTTTCTTCGTCTCTCCATCATTTTCAGGTCGCTTCTTCACCACTTTCTGGAAGATTATGAAATAAAACAAAAACAATAACAATAACAGTAACAACAATAACAATTTAAAGCCAAAATGTAATACAATTTAATTCATAAAACTCACGAATACAATAAAGCCAATGATGCTCAGCACTATAAGAGCGCCTACTGTCCCGAGCACAATGACGCTTGTTTGTCCCTATAATTAATAATTAATAACCACCTAATTAATTAGTTATTAATAAAGGATTGATAATAAATATGAAACGAACAGATGCAACGTCGGGCTTCTTGGCCACTGCGGAAAACTTGCCGACCTCTTTACCGTCCTCGGTTCTCCAGATCTGTGAATTTGGAAAAAACACAACCAAAAAGGAAGAAAAAACAAAGAAATAAATGACTGACTTTATCGGTTTCAATGCACACCAGCTTGTTGACATCGCCAGCGTCTTTCGTTTGGAAGTGGCTGTCGGAGTGCTTAAACGGCCATATTATCTTGAAAAGAGCCAATTTATCTTGCCAAAGCAAGCGAAAACTACCGGCATAATACAGTAGAAGAAGACTGACCACAACCGCCTCGCACTTGTCGTCACTGCCGGGGTTGTATTCGATGGCCTGTGATTTGTTTGTTATTGTTTATTGTTTTGTTTTTGCAATCAAACACAAAAAAACAAAAACAACCTCGTCAGTGCACGTCGCACACTGCGACGGCAACGCGGCCTTGCAGTAGTGGCAGGCTGAACAATACACATTGCTTATTATCTTATAGGTTTCTTGTTTATGTCCTCTTATTCTTGACCAATAATTGCTAAATATTTCAGCTGAGACACCAAATTTAGTAAATGGCCCAAAACGAAATGGTTGATCTTTGATCTCTTACGTAATACGGAAGGCAGCGCATCAGCACAGACCACGGTGCCGCCCTGGAAGAGAGTAGAGTCTCTTCATTTTACACACTCTCTCGCCTCCCTGACCCGTGAGAGAGTGTGTGTAATAAGGAGATGATTTCCTGTTTTACAGACTGTAGTAAAGAATTAATAGGAAAATAACAAAGAAATTGTCAGTTCATCAGTCTCACCTTCGAAACGTTGGTCGCAACGTCGTGTTGAGTCACCTATAAAATCAAGAAATTGCAAAGGATCCGGAAAGGAACTATCTGTTTCGTAGTTACATAGCTCGTTGACTTTCTAAATCTAGCCGTAACCGTAAAAGGATGACACCCAACTAACCTCCCATTCTCCCTCATCTCGGTTGCATTGAATAGCTTCGCTCTCTGCAAACACGTCCGTTCCAGGTTGCATAAAGCTGCAAATTAGTGATTACAAAGGAAGGGAGAACCGAAATTTTTTTTTATTTTTTTGTATTTTTTTGTTTTTTTAATTTTTTTTCTACTTACTACATCTTCTTGCCCGACTGGCACGTGCTCACGGCTGTGTCAGTCAATGCGAGCTGAAACAAGCATTACTTTCTGATACTTGTTGTGATTTTAGGAGCAGTTTCTCTTCGTTAAAAGTGCGTACAATTAATTATAATTTCGTATACTTACCTCAGTACAACCCTTCCACTTTGCTTGACAGGTAGTGTTCAACTTGGCATTTTCAAGGCAGGGAATGTTATTTTGCGCGTTGAATTTGCCCACCGCCGTTCCTTCGGTGGTCCTCCAGACCTGTAAAATGCTACAATTAAAAATCGAAAAACAACAACAACAAACAAACAAACAAACCCGATCAGCTTTCGTGCAGACCAGCTTGCCGTCGATTTTGCCCGCCTTTTGCGTTAGGAAAACGAGGCTTCCGCCATTCTGAAAATGTGAAGATAGAGTGGTCAGATTGAAGAACTAGAGTTCGAAATACGGGTAATCGTCTCTTCATTTTGCACACTCTCTCGCCTCGCTGACCGGTGAGAGAGCACGTGAAATGAAGAGACGATTACCCGTATTTCGAACTCTATGAAGAACCCGAACTCTCTTCATTCAGCGCACTTAATCTTCACCAGATTGAGCTGGATCTCATATCCCACTGTAACATGGAAGCCGTCATAGACTATAGTAGCGCTTTTTCTATTCGTAAAAATGAAGAAAAATGGGGAATTCTCGAACTCTCACCACATGCGCCTCGCACTTGCCGTCCAGACTGCTGACGTATTCGATTGCCGGAAATTATTTATTTATTTAATTATTAATAAATAAATAATAAACATAAAAAATTTACATCACTATTGCACGTGGAGCACTGCAGCAGGGGCTGGTCGCAGAGGTAGCATGCTGAATAGATAGATTGTTGTTGTTGTTGTTTTTTTCTGGCAAAACTTGATCTTTGATCTCTCACCCGATGCAGTCGGCTTCGCGGCTGCACAGATCACAGTGCTGCCCTATAATTATTTTTAATTAATTAAATAATTTATAATTAAAAAACCTTCTCCAGCTCCAGTTCTCCTCCGCTCTTCGCTACTTTCCACAATCCCTTCTCCTTCTGGCATTGCACAGCCGTTCCCTCTACGAAAACGCTCGATGACGCGGACATGTAGCTGAAATAGGGATGGTTTGGCAAGAAATGACTCTCTTCATTCAGCACGCTCTCTCGCCTCACTGGTCGGTGAGAGAGCACGCGAAATGAAGAGACGATTTCATGCGAAGCTATCCCTAAGCTGAAATAAGGTAGCCCCAGTCGCTTCTACTCCACTCTGACTACTACCGCACTTTTATCTTTAATCTAGGCAATTTTTGGGCAAATTTGCACCTTTTCTATGATTTTCCAGTGGTTTGATCCCGGAAATCTGATAACTCACAACATCTTGCCCGAGGCGCACGTCACTTTAGCGTCGTCGTTCAACGAGATCTGATGTTTTTATTGTTATTATTATTATTATTAAAATATAGATTTAATAATATCGTTGAGGACCTACCTTAGTGCACTCGTCCCATGTCGGATCACATTCAGTCCGTAGCTTGCCCGTTTGCGTGCAGTCGACTATGAATTACTTGATTATTTCATGTTTATCTATTATTAAAGTCGTCAGTTTGCAATCACTTCAATGTCCTACCGTACCTTCCGGAATACAGTATCCCTCCGCAATCGACGTCTCCTCATCGATCAGCCATTTGCCGTCCTGGAATACAATTTGGAATAACCGTCTCTTCATTTCGCACGCTCTCTCGTCGGTCAGAACGACGAGAGAGCATGCGAATTGAAGAGACGGTGATTCAAGACCTACCTGACATGTTAGATCTCCAGCGAACTCTTCTACAGGACCACCGAGCTCTCGTCGGACCTCCCAGAGGTTGTTGTTGCACTGGAATCGTAGCGTTTGACCTACGTCAGACAGATTCTCTCATTTCGCAACGCTCTCTCGTAGGTTAGAGAAGCGAGAGAGTAGGGGAAATTGAGAGAGTCAGACTGTACCTTAGCAGTCGAGCACTGCTCCGCGTCACCTTCGAGGAAGAATTCGTCCAGAATGTCCAGCGGAGACTTCTGACAGGTATTGCAACCTCAATTAATGTTTAATTAATTAAATAATTTTAGTTAAAATAATATTAATTAAACGCACGTTTTCGCAAGCAATACACCCTGTTATTCGCTTCAGGCACCGCTGTCTGTGATGCGTCACCGAACTTGTACCACTTGTCCTGCAGATGTTATGTGTTGGTACAAACAACAACAAAAACGACAACAACAACAACAAAAACAAACAAAAATAAGCTCACCCCATCACTGCAAACGAGCGGGACAGTCTTGTGCGAGGCGTCTTCGTAGATGGTCTTTGTGTCGAGTCCACTGAATCAGGAAAGCAGTAAACCAAAAATGACAGATCAAACATCAACGATCAAAGATCAATCAGCTCACAATAGCTTCAACTTCTTGTCCCTCGCGCAGTTGAGCAGATTCGGATCGTCCGTCATTAGGAAGGGCTTTAAAAAGTATTTTTTAGGCGGCATTGTTAATTTTTTTGTGTTTTCCCGATCAGATAAATGGCGGAAAATCCACAATAAGCACAGGCTCTGAGCTCGAAATACGAGCTACCGTCTCTTCATTCTCCACGCTCTCTCGTCAGTAGACCGGGCGAGAGAGTGTGCAAAATGAAGAGACGGTGACTCGTACTCTACGCAAATCTCACCGATTTGTCCTCTATGCACGCATAGCCATCGGGAATGACCTTCTCCACCTCAGCACACGTAGGCTGCTGCGCGGGGAAGGAGCAGGGGACTGCAAATGATGATGTTGTTGTTGTTGTTGTTGTTGTTGTTGTTATTGTTTTTCAAAGTGAAAACAACAACAATAAACATCTCACTCTACTCGCACTCCATGTTCATTGCTGCGAGGCCCAGGCTTGCCCACTATCCCCTCATTCTATAGCTAAATTCGCTTGATATTCTCACTTTTTCCGCAGGATATAGTAACAGCGGTGAAGGGGTCGGCGATTTGCTTGCCTCTGTCGAACCCCGTCCAGCCGTGCTCGGCATCGCAGTAGAGGTGGGAGCGCACGAATTGGTTGTTTAATCTGGAATAAAATAATTTTTAAAAAATAAATAAAAATGTTTTTTTTAGATTTTTTAAAGATTTTTTACAATTTTTTAGCGAAAAAGCACCTGATTCCATTGTTCTGCACACTCTCATCTAGCATGTGCTTGCCTGGCGCTGCATCACCTTTGCACTTGAACACGCCGGGTGTGCTGGTGTCGACCGGGAATTAGTTCATTAATTAGCCAATTAATTAATTCGCTGATTGATAATTAGTTAAGAATGCTCACAATCGGCGGCAATCGGTCGGTGATGGTGCAGGCTGAAAAGCTATTATTTTGAAAGGGGGCAACAACAACAACAACAACAACAATAACAACAATACCAAAAACAAACCTTTCTTGCACTCCAGAGGTAGTTCAGTGTCTACCGAAGCAGCGAGCTTATTCTTCCCGACCCATCCATCTTTCGTGCAGGTCAATTTGCCACCTGAATTATTAATTAGATAATTAGTTAACTAAGTTAATTAATGAGTTTATTAATTAATTACCCGACACTTGCTGTTGCGAGCCGGGCACACCGTGCCTGCAAGGAATTTACTCGTTTGATGACTAAACCGGAATGGGTCCGACCCATGGCAAGAAATGAATCTCTTCATTCTGCACGCTCTCTCGCCTCTCTGACCGGTGAGAGAGTACGCGAAATGAAGAGACGCCAAGCCATCTCTACTCACAAAAGCCCATGGTGCTCGGGGCAAGTAACTGTGAGCACATGTGTCGGGTCCGTGTTTTTCGTATGCGATATGATGGCCGGTCCGGTTGCTTTGACTGCGCAATCTGAAAAAAGAAAATAATAACAATAACAATAATAATAATAACAATAACAATAATAAAAACAAAAAATACGCACAATCCTCGCAGGTGATCGGGAGCTTCACATTCGCTTCGGCGAGTTTTGTTCGCTTTCTTCTTTTCGGCTTCGCAACGTCCGTCCATTCACCATCTTCGCAATAGAGCCAATTGTAGATGCCGGAGACGTGCCTAAACAATAACAACAACAATGACAATAACACCAAAAAAACAACAACAACAACAACAACAACAACAATCCTTACTTGATTCTCTTGAGGGAAGGCGAGGTAAGGACTTCATTGCCGCAAGTGAGTTTGTTGCCGAATACGTGTGCTACATTGTACGGCAAAGTGGTCTGGCAGTCTGAAATGGGAAGTATGAGGTCTGACTCTCTCACTTTCCCATACTCTCTCGCTTTTCTAATCTACGAGAGATCATTGTGAAATGAGGAAGGCGCTCTGGTATTTGCTGACTAGTTGTAAACTAGTGCGGGTGGGCGGAGTCGGCGCAAACTAGTAGTTGACTAGTTCCCTGACTAGTAGTAAACTAGTTGTTACCAACTAGTTGTAAACTAGTTCCATGACTAGTAGTTAACTAGGAACCTTACCCGTCGTGACTAGCACGCGCATAGCCTACAAGGTCCCCTCCAACCGCTCTTTCTTGGCTGAGTAGTACATGACTGTACTTCACCGCGATCCTCGAGATCGCCTTTTGGATGTGACTACCGTACGTGGATATTCCACGTTCGGGTTGGTTACTGTATGAGCCTGGCTCATATCAATAAAAACGAAAGTGAAAAAGGGCGGGGCCTAATTCCAGCTAGTAGTTAACTAGTGTGCTGACTAGTAGTTAACTAGTTCCCTGACTAGTAGTAAACTAGTTGTTAACTAGTTCCATGACTAGTAGTTTCGCTACTGCCCAGCAACTAGTCAGTCAACTAGTTTACAACAAGTCAGCAAATACCAGAGCGCGTAATTGCTATTGATCGATTGAAAATGGTCGATTCTCACCTCTTTCCACGCACTTGATATTCATTCTGTCTTTCGGAAGTACTTTAGGTTCGAGATTTTTCTTATTATGTTGCCATCCCGTGATAGGGTGGCATGTCAATTCGTTGACAGATTTTTTGTCGTTCCCGCGCCTGCGAAATCGATTTGGAGCCAAGCAAAAATGGAACCAGGAACCAAGTAACAATTGAACCTGGATCCCGACAATCTTAAGTTATAACTCACTTGATCCACTTCTTATTGCACTTGAGCACTTTAGTGCCATCATCATTTGCAGTGTAGGTGTACTGCAAAAAGGTAATTAACTTATTTTTTAAGTCGAACAATGATACTTTTAAACATAATTAGCGCTCATTTCATCGCTCGCGCACCGTCCGGCGCGGTCGACGAGGTGAGATAATCGAGGAATGACTCTCCCAGACCGATGATACCAATGGTACAAGGGAACGGTACCAGGCTACCACGACCTCGGCCCAAACCGTACCGCGTTCGGCGGATCCGATGTGATGTAGGAGTCGCCGCATGGCTCCGTCGCATCTGAACACCACCATTACGGTACCACAGATACAGTAATCCCGTTCGAGGTTTAGAGTTGGCTACAGTAACCTTCATCATTACGGTACCATAGCTACAGTAACCCTTCGTTGAGGGTACGGTAGCCGAGGGTTATGGTACGATTCGCTTACCTCTCTTCATTGCGCCTGCAGCAGCCTGAAGTGTGCACAGCAGCAGAAGTATCGTGTGAGGTCGCATCCTGGAAAGAATCCGAGTGAGGTACGGTAGTTTGATCCAGAGAAGTGATACGGTATCAGGGTACTGTACCACATGACTCAGGGTGGGCTACTGTAGCTTGTCAAGGGATACGGTAAAGTGGTAGCGATGGCACCTAGGTAGGATCGATTGGGTTCGAGAATTACCTCTGGTTCGATGGAGGAGAGCCGGAGTGAACCGCTCCCGAAGAGTGAAGAGGAAGAGAATAGAGGAAAGGAGGATTCGTGCGGCTTTTATAGGTCAATTATTGGAAAAATAATTATGCAAAGAGTGGATTGGAGTGGGATTAATGAATTATGATGCAGATTTTTCTTTATTTTTTTATATTTCCCGTGTTCTCCCCCGAATGACAGGAAATACTACGCACTCTAACGAACCAACTACTAAGTAGCGGGTTGACAGCTGGTCAGAGACACTGCTTCTGCAATTGCCTATTTCTCGCTTCCCGATCGAGAGTTCTCTGGGATAGCTTCGGATTATGGACTAGGCAAGCACTATCAAGTGCTGCTGCGCAATATGCCATAGTGCAGAGTAAGCACCATTCAGTCTGCTCCATGCCTATAATTGGATGAAGGAAATCGCAGTCAGTCCACTTCTTCTGCGTTCAGACACGGGTGTTCTTCATCTTGCATGGCTCAGAACACCACGCTTCTCTATGATTTCGAGTGGGATCGAGACTATTTCATGGACATTCTGATGAGGTTAGTCCAACAATAGTCCATAGGCCCAACAATCATAGATCTAAAACTCGGCTAACTCAACTGCTTGCCTTGACCAATGCCTGTCTATTATCATTTCGCTGTGAATATTGTAAAATACCTGTTTCCAGTTATCACTTCATCATGCCCATAGTTACTCTCCTCACACTTCATCCTGTCATCATGTATCTGTTGCTGTTCGAGAGTAAATCTATGAAGACGGAGATACGGAGGGGCTTCATTCTAACGCATGTGAGTTTATTTTTCTCGTGACACTTGAACCTCGTTTACATCACTTTTTTGTGAACAGAGTTTATGATCTAGTGATAACATTCTAAGTTAATAAAACAGAAATAATTCCGTTCAGCTATCCCTAATCCTGGACGAGTGGTCTTTCTCCTTCCTCTTCCGTATCTATCCTCTGATTCCCTATGGTGCTCTCTACTGCGAGGGGCCTATGTGTAGACTCGGACTCGAGAAGCAGGCATTAACTGTAATATTTGTTACATCATTTATTTTTGTTTTGCAAAGCATACGTCATCTATATCACAAACTCAGCAAACAATTATTGAATAAGGATAGACTGAAACATATTGCAGAGTCTCCTCTCCATTCCGGTCATCCTAATCAATCCGCCCTTCAATTTTCTCGTGATGCGAATGCATCAAATGCTCGTGCCCGGGAACAGTCGATGGAAGCTCTCGAGGAGGTTAGTATTTTAATAATGTTTTTATTTATTATAAATCTACTACTAATAAAGCGCACGCGTCGGTGCGCGTGTGTGTCCTCTCCTGGGTCATGTAAACAATTTTCGAAATTGATATCGGGCATCCTAGAATACCACAACAACTATTATGAGATTGGTGGAACGCGTGAAATTAATTCTGTGACGAAATCATCGCCGTAGGTAGGGAACGACGCTCTTCTGGTGCATCAATGAGTGCTTGGTAGTATGGAATTCGCTGTGGAAGCAGATGCATGTTTTCACCGTTTACTATTCCAAGTATTTCGTACATCCGATTCCCACTTCCGCCCCATTTTGTAATCATAGGTTGCAAAGGCTGTGTTTAGTCGCAGACTATAAACTACGCTAGCGCTCTGGATGAGAAATTGATCGAGTTCTGATTTAGAACTCGGCAACCTTGTACTATGCATAATTGCGTCTGCATCGCAATCCCTATTCAGAACCCAGCTGTTGCTCGGCCTCATTCACACCTTTCTCATGATATCCAACGTTATTGGTTTCGGCGTATTTGGAAGGGATTATGATAGAGCTGAGGAGTTAATGGAGGTGAGTTATTTATTTTCCTTGTTTTTGCTTTTTTTTTCAAAGAAGTACTACAGGAACCCGAGCTGGCCTGGGTAGCGAAGCGAGGAGGCACTATCTTTCTATTTGGCCCGCCAGGAGATCTTCAGTATTTTCAATGGGGTTTGATTTTGAATGTTTATAGATTATCCTGAAATATTTTTCAGAACTGCTCACATTCCTGGTCTCAATGTTGATTATCGCCACTCCATTGAGCATTTTTACTGGAGACGCTATGCGAATACTCGGAAGCACTAGTGATGTTAGTTCTTTGCAAAATCTACTTTAATGTCCATTCACAACCTATGAGAGATTAAATGGCTCCATTTCGGAAAGCCAATCTCTCCGGCAGCACGCAAACGGCGACCCGGAGAATGGCTCACGTCTTTTTCATACAGGTGTTTTTCTTGCAAATCATCAGGATACTGGCGCCTTGTTCTTGCTCATTATTTTTCGCCGCACTTTGAAACTCAACAGTGAATTCCAGTTAAAAAGGGAATTTTTCAGTGGACGGGCGCAACCGTGTGCTACATTATCCCTCTCAGCTTCCTATTTGCCTGCATGTTTTTTGACACGACATCAATACCGGGATGGTTATTTGCACCGCTGAGATTGATATTACCGGTAATATATAATGTAAATGAATTTTTAAACCTGTTTTAGATCATTTTCACTCTGAATTCCCACCAGTTCGGAGTTCTGTTCATATCGAAGAACGCTACGTATCGAAAAGTGCTTGAATTTAAAATGACCATTGACAATAATAATTCACTCAGGCACTCCTTGGTCGATTGAGTCAATTGTTTTCCTGTTGTTTTAAAATTCAAGAAAAGTACTCAAGAAAGCACACAGTCCTACCCAAGATTAGCGCTCAAGAGTTCACTTTGACTAGAGTATAACTGCTATTTCTAATTCGTTGATAAATCATTCCATCTACGTGTGGTTTTGTTAGTTCGCTTAACCGGAAGATTAAAAATGTTTTTTTTATATTCCGTAGATCTTATGTGTAACTCAGTGTAAACAATCTTAAGATTCCTGATAAACACTCATCCAGGCTCTTAGAAATCAACTGAATCAGCTGGCCCAATTAATTCCGATCTACTCGGCTTTCCGGATAATGAAACCTCAAAAATCATCCGTCTTGACGAAATCCTCTAGCATTATGGAGCTCGATACACACATTTGAAAGTTATTGCGTAGTGAAGTGATAAATAATATATTATTCATAACAGTCGTACAATGATCGAGTACGAGTTTAGATGCTACAATCTCACTCTAAATTCACGGAATCATTGTTATTACGTACGTAATCATTTAGCACGAACTGAATTGTACTTTGTCGTGTATTATCGAAAGCGGCTGCAATATTTGATTAAATCGGCATGTACTCGAATGTAGTTATCGAGATAATCAAGAAACTGAAAGATTGAATATTAGAGACCGTCAAACCGCTTATTCCTTTGACGATTGACGAGAAATGAGAATCATTCGCCTTGCTCGTCATTCGCCTGACCAGTCAATCGATTGACGAGCGAGGCGAATGAGAGAATGAGGCGATTGACAATCGACTGAATAGGCGATTGATCAGGCAATTGAGTCAATCGACTGATACATTTCTCACTCATTCCTCATTTTTCATTTCTGGGGACGGCCGCACAATGAACCAGGGGAGGGAGAGAAATGAGGCGATTGACGACGTGAGAAAGAGAGAAATCAATCGTCTAACAAAGAAAAGGCGTTTGGCTCAATCGCCTGGCAATTTGAATAGCCATTTCATCAATCGCTCGGCGGTCTCTATTGAATATAGTCGTTCAATGTACGAGTACGGCTGCACGCTACAATTTCCTGCCGATAAACAGATCTCCGAACTTTGTTATCGCACTGAGAGAACAGGAATAAATTGTCCCCCCATTGAGCACAAGCTTGGCTCTCCCGCTCTTCTGGAGCACTATTTTCACTCGCGGCACACGCCAGTCGTGGTGGGAGCCGATTCCACCTCGTGCCACTCCGTCTTTAAGTCAAGATTCTCTCAGGTGGATAACAATCGTGCCTGAAGCATCAGCTTCTAATTGCCGGCTGAGAAGTGGTTGTGAGGCGTATTCTTTACTGCTTTACTAGAAATACGAGCCACCATCTCCTCATTCTGAAAACTCTCTCGTCATTCGACCGGGTGAGAGAGTGTGCAAAATGAAGTGACGGCAACTCGTAATTCGAGCTCTAAGGCGTATTCTATACTGGCAATGATAAACGACTCGCTGCTCTATGGCTTCAAAATTGATCGCGATTATCTGATTGAAGTGTCGATGCAGTAAGTCCATTACTTTTTTAAAATAACCCCGTACAAACAAATAATTCAGATATCAGTACTACATGCCCTTCGTAGCACTCATTCTTCATCCATTCATGCAGTACTTACTTCTGTTTGATAGCAAGTCTATGAGAACGGAGATTCGAGTGAACTATTGCCTGACACATGTGAGTCCTCTTTATATAAGTCAGCGTCAACAATTTATTTTGCCATTCTAGCAATGTTCCCTGTTCTTGAGTGGTATTTAGCCAATTACAACTCTAAAAATTTTTTTGACAGTTTTCACCGATGTTTATTCTGTCAAGATTAGTCTGTTGAAATCGGCTGAAATTGACAGTTTTTACCGCAGTTTTTTCTGCCAAAATTATTTCTCACTTTTCCCATCGCAGAATAGTTCTCAAATCCATTCATATCCCGTTCGAAACAATTTGTGGAATAATCAAGGGGAAATCATCAAAGGGAAATGGTTTGGCTCACGCACTTTCCCATGGCTCCTCTTTTCTCTTATCCACGAGAGGCCATTGCAAGATGGGAGAGTCAGAAGAATAACTTTTGACTATGTTTCTAACGGGAAATGAAAGGATTTGAGAACTATTCTGCGATGGGAAATGTGTGAAATATTTTTGGCAGAAAAAACTGAGGTAAAAACCGTCAATTTCAGGCGATTTCAACAGACTAATTTTGACAGAATAAACAGCGGTGAAAACTGTCAAAGATATTCCCAGAGTTTTAATTGGCTAAAACCCACTCAAGAACAGGAAACATTGCTAGAATGGCAAAATAAATTGTTGACGCTGACTTATAAGTATAAATATGACTCATTTTATTCTTTTTTTATACGCATATGCCCCTACTTGTATCTAACAGTTACATTATTATGCTTGTCGTTTGATGAAGTCGTGTAACTAACAAATTCAGTTAGCCCTCGTCGTCAACGAGTGGTCGTTCTGTTTCGCCTTTCGCATCTATCCAGCCATTCCCTACGCTGGTCTCTACTGTGAAGGACCAATTTGTCAGTCTGGAATAGACAAGCAGATATTAATGGTATCTTTTCTGTGTTTTACTTGTATATGATAAATACGTGAAGATTCCTACAGATTCGTTCAGGCAATCCTTGCAATACCAGTAATATCAATAACCTCGCCATTCGTTACTCTTATGATGCGCATGCATCAAATGCTTCTTCCCATTAACAGCAAGTTGAGATTTTCATTGAGGTACTGCACTCAAAACTGTCTGAATGAAGATCTTATCTCGTTTCAGAACCCAAATATTGTTGGTGATCTCGCTGAACTTGGTATTATTTGCAAATGTCATAGGATTTGGCTACTTCGGTAGAGATCACGACAACTATGAGGAACTTGTTCAGGTTCTTTTCTAAATAATTATCTAAACAATATTGTAAATCAGGAACCAGAAATCAAGTGGTTCCTTGATCGCGGAGGCTCGATTTTTCTGTTTGGACCACCTAGCGATCCGCAATATTTTAAGTGGGGTGAGCGTCATGTTTGTTGTATGCATAGTTTTAACCAGAGATCACAGAATTCAGAGAAAAACAATAATATTTCAGAATTGATAGGCTTGGCGCTGTCAATTACGGTCATCGCTCCCTTTCTCGTTTTCTTCACGGCGGATTCGATGAAAAACATCGCGAAAAGCAGCTCGTTGAGTGTATAATTTATTTTATTTCATTATTATTTATTATTATTCTTGTTTGTAAAATAACAAAACTAATATTTTCAGCACTACTTGTCTGGCAATACAAGAGCGATGGCTCTAAGGATGGTTCAAGTGTTCCTGGTGCAGGTAACATATTTTCAATCACTTGTTTTCTGTCAGTATTAGTAGGCGTTTACTTGTAGCCTCCGATGAACTAATGCGCAATGATGTGTTGTTATTCCTATTAGATCTGTTTTCAAGCTACAAATGCTTGAAAATAAGCTGAGAAATACCATTTTCAGTACAGTTCGAAATACGGGTAATCGTCTCTTCATTTTACACTCTCTCTCACTGGTCAGAGAGGCGAGAGAGTGTGCAAAATGAAGAGACGATTACCCGTATTTCGAACTCTAGAAATACATTTCAGTGCGTGGGAGCCGTTCTCTGCTACATCGTCCCACTATTCTTCATGTTATCATTCATGATCATTGATCCCTCGTTCATGCCCGGATGGTTCCTGGCTCCGGCTCGTTTCATTATTCTGGTTTGTTTTTCTTATCAAAACAACAACAACAACAACAACAACAACAACACCTTCAGACCCTCTTCACCGTTAACGGCCACCAGTTCTGTATCTTCTTCATTTTCAAGAATCCCGCGCATCGGAAGGTTAACATTTTCGAAAATATTATTATTATTATTATTGTTATTATTATTAATTAGATATTATAATTGTTTCAGATAATCCTCCAATGCTTCAAACGGTTACTCCGGTCTCCGCCCAATCCTAAATTGACAGTTAGTAATGCGGAGCAACGGAGTTTGACGGCTGCACCAAACGCATCCTTGAGAAATGGAACTATTCGGTTTTGAATCTTTATTAACATAAATAGAAATAATACATAGAACATTGTTATGTACCCGTCTATTTTCGATTGTATCAAACTTGCTATTTTGTCTAGCCATTTTGTTTTCCTATTGTTGTGTACTGTGCGTAGTTTGCGAGAACGAATAAGGCATAATTATGAGCACTTTTTCCATTTTCTCAAGAAACATAAAATGCAGGAGCAGCAAAAAAGCTCATTACACGAGTGTCATTGGTGCTCACAGATCAAACTCGTGTTTGCATGTAGTGAAGTAGGGGGAACTGCGGAATTCTCGTCGTGATGATTTGTAGTGAACTTATTATTCTCAGGAATTCTGTGAAACTGTTCAACGATAAATGTTGACGAAAAAGGAGCATGGTGTTACTTGACCGCGTATTACTTAGAACGCGCCTAATGCTTTCATGAAGTAGAAACGTTCGTTGAGTGCAAAATTTCACAAAAAAACGATTTCGTCTCTTTCTACATTATCACGAACAATAAACCAAAATTTATTCATGGAACATTTACTCACGACTTGTCAACAAATTGCACAGGAACAGACAATGTTCTAGGCAATGGAGTTGCATACTCTTTAGGACTCAATTCATTTCGATTGACAAATGCTATTAACTGCTGCACTCGTCGATAAACGACCTGAAACTTTGCATCTAAACGATAAATTATAAGATAAAATCACCGTTCTGAAGGTGGAACTTCGCACAACGGATGAGATGAAGAAAACGAAGCCATTTAACGTGAATGCTGTCTGAAACAGGAGAAATATCAGCTATTGTGCACATTAGTGTTGACAAAACGGCATTCGTCTCTCCTCATTTCGCGTGCTCTCTCGTCTCTCTGACCGGCGAGAGATCATTCGAAACGAGAGAGGCGCGCGCCGAATTGCCATCCCTAGTGCACATCTTAGTGCTTAGTATGCTCTGACGTAAGGTTTACACTGAAATTCCTACCAATAAAGAAATCCTCAGTGATGCAGCCACATCTCCCGGGACGATTGTGCCATCAATACTCGTGAATAAAAGCAGTGCAAATATGGGAATAATGTAGCAGAAAACAGCCGCCATGCACTGTAAAGTTGCATTAAAAACAACAAAAATAACACAAAAAACTTGCCTGAACCATAAACGTGCGGAACATTCTCCGCGAGCAGTGTTAGTTCTGAATTTTAATTTTAATTTTATTTAGTTTTTATCAGCAATTGATAATTTTATTGTTGATTCGGCTTACCCCATTTGAAGTACTGCGGATTTCCAGGAGCCCCGAAGAGCAAGAACGCACCACCACGTTTAGCGAACCATGCAAGCTCCGATTCTTGGTGAAGGCTTATTATCATTTTTGCTTTGTTTTTGTTTTTGTTTTCGATTTCGTATATTGCTTACCTGAATCAACATTTGACACTGATCACACTGTTTTCCGAAAATATAGCATCCAATGAGGTTGGCCAGCTAGATTAGATAAAAAGCGCAGTCTTGTATGAGAAGTGTTCTCAATAACATCGGAATAATAGAATATTCATAATAATTAATAAATAAATGTCACCTTCTCGAAAGTTTCCATCGACTCTCCTGGGGCACGCAAATCTGATGCATGGCTGAGCATAAGGGAAGAAAGGCAGCGATTGGAAGAGCAGCGAAAAAAATAACCAGCACCTGTAATAAAAAATACCAGAGAAATCAGACGATGACTCGAGACTTTATGAACCCCGTCTAGGCGTGAATTAGAAGAAAACGTTAGAAGAAAAAGACTTGCCATCACTACCCATAGACAGGAAATAAATGATCTGATTTGATGAAGTAAGATGAAAGTATTTTTTTACCACAAGAGTCTGTTCCTCGATATCCATCCTACATAGAGGTCCATCGCAATAAAATCCATCAAAAGGGAGAATTGGATACATTCGAAAGGCAAAACAGAATGCCCATTCATTGAGAACTATGCACGTCTAAAAATGATCATTAGAACAGAATAATTGAGAATATCACATGCAACAGAGTATGAAATATCCGTAGATCCTTCCTCATTGACCTTTTCTCGAGATGCATAAGATACTCAGCAAGTGGGTGAATTGTTAGCAAAGTAACAATATGCATATACAATTCATATCTGAAGAGTGCAAATTCGCATACAATTTTGGAAAATACGATACTTCATTATTAAATCGAGAAGTTTAACGCGCTCCCATTCAAATCCGTAGCGTAGAATCGGCATAATCTGAGCAGCACAATTGTCATGAATATAAACTAGGGTTGGCTTTTCACAAAAGAATTGCAAGAACTCGAAACGAAATAACTCAATTATCCCTACTTGCCAAGAACAGTGAATTGTTTTTCAAGAACTGGAAAAGTCTTGCATTTTTTTGAAATAAATCATTGATATTTTTCTAATCATAGCAGATGCTCATTTGCATTCAATAATGCATATTAATTGTTTGAGAATGATCCTACCAACTTAACTCCAGAATACGGGCACTTTTGTCCCCTATGAGTAAAAAAATTCAAGCATTCTCGAATTTCTTGAAATTTCTTGGTCATTTTCAAGAAATAAGCAGAAAAAGAAGAAAAACTCTTGAAAAGTGTTTTTTCTTGGCGAGCCAACTCTTTTATGAACCCGAGTCGAACTTCTTTGCTTGCTGTTTACAGGAACAACATGTGTCTGGAACATTTCAATAATGTTCAAAGAGCACAGTCATAGATTGTTATTCACTGTCACGGTTACAGGTAGATATCTGATCTTTGACGTTTCACAGGTCTCAAACATATAAGAACTGCTGACCTTATCATAGAACTTTTATAACGATAAATCCAACTGGTATGTGTGAACTGTTCACAAATGTAAAGGGTATACATATTATTGCACACAATTATGTATTTCTGCGAATATTAAAGACGTGAATTAAAACTGGTTGTAGTAGTATTCGCTAGCGACGTTAATCTGACTTGCGTGTTGCACAAGTTGTTGAAGAGCTTCTTAAATAGCTGTTTAAGGATCTACAATAAAAGGGTTTTCACATGTAGATCAACTATCGGATGTGACCTTTCTATATCTCTTATTTCGAAGGAGCAGGAGCAGTGCAAAGTGCCGGCTATTTGTAGTGAAGAGCGTCCGAAATTAGATTATAATTTCATTTTTGTGTTTAATTTAAGTATAAAAACAGTATAAAAACTCACAACCAGAACGAATCTCAGCATTGCCGCAACGTTTCCAGGCACAGACGTACCATCCACCATCATGTATGAGAGCATAACGGCGAGAGGCGTAATGTAGCAAAACAAGGCTGATAAGCACTAAAAAGTAGCAAAACGAGGCTGATAAGCTCTAAAAAAAATAACAAAACAACGCTGAAACGCTCTAAAAAAAGTTCTAACAGCCCAAAAACGGATTTTTTTTACCTCACCTGAAGCAGGAAAGTAATGAACATTCTCTGCGCTAGCACTTGTGTATATCGTGAGTGAAATACCTAGAAATCTTCAGACAACAAGGCATTATATAAGGACAAACCGAGCCCGAAATGTTTAGCATTGCTACAACAGTGAAGAAGATCAGGTAGGGCGCTAGAATGAGGAGTGATAGCGTCAGAAGCATCAATTCTGAACAAGATTCAACTCAATTTAAATGATTTATTTCCTGTAGGCAGGAAGATAGACCAGGGATTTAAAGGCTTCCTTCTCTCATTCACCCTTATACGATGTCAGATAATTCTGTGTCGTCTCGGAGCGAGTGCTTACCCCACTTGAAATATTGAGGTTGGCCTGGTGGCCCGAACAGAAATATCAACCCTCCGCGCTGCGCGATCCAGCTCAATTCCGGTTCCTGAGGAGAAAAATACAGTCTACAATGAATCCTCGCTCACCTTCATCAAGTTTTCACTATTATCGGCATCCCTCCCGAACCAATAGAATCCCAGCACATTTGCGATCAGGAGCGCGTTGAGAGCGCAATTTTGAATGAGAAGGGTCCTAAACGAATTAATTTTTACACAAAAAATATTATTTTTTACCTTTTCGACATTTTCCATCTGCTTTCCGGCGGCACGAACAGCTGGTGCATGAGCAAACTGAGAGGAATGAATGTAGCACACGTGAGCACGACCGGAATTGCGAGCAGCGTCTGAAATTTATTACATCAAAAAAATTATTAAATAAACTTATGTATCCTCCGTAATCTCAAGTTACCAAAAGTATCTGCTTGTCCAGTCCGCTTGTGCACAGCGGTCCTTCACAATACAGGGCTGCGAACGGGAGGAGAGGATATATGCGTAGCGCGAATGAAAATGTCCAATCATTGAGGACTAACGAGAGCTGAAACCAGTTGATCTATTGAGGTGAATTAGAATAAGGATTGATGCCAAGAAATCGTCTCTTCATTTCGCTTGCTCTCTCAGTGAGAAATCACGCGGAATGAAGAGAGTCATTTCTTACCAAGCCATCCCTTAATTAGAATCTAACGTGACTGAGGCTATACAGAATCCGTATGTCCCTTCTCATCGATGTCTTCTCGACAAATAGTAGATACTCCGTTAATGGAACGATTGTTAGCAGGGAAATAGCGGGGAAAACTTGTGCATAACTGCAACTGAGACAATTATTAATTCAGAGACTCGTAATCGAACGTCATGAAAAGGTCCAGCAAATAGTCTCGTTCCCACTCGAAACCGTAGCGAAGCGTCACCATATTTAATACACTTTATTTGTTAATTATTAGCTTTTATCAGTCTGAGAGGAGTAAACGTAGCTCAAGCTAGAACGACAGAAATTGAGAGTACTGTCTAACAATTATAATAATTTTATTATTATTCAACATCTGGATAACCGAGCAGTCTACTGTCTACTGTACTATTTTGTTCAGATTGTTGTGAACTTTTTGCATTTTTCTTAGTATTGAGCACTGCAAGCGTGTGCTTAGTAACATGAAGATTAATTGTTATTTACTCATGTCTCTGCTTTGCATTACACACCCACACAATTGTGAACGCAAGCTTTTTTAAAAGATTCAATTTTTTATAAATAAATCACAAAAACACGAAGGCGAAAATTACTTGATCATTTATTCAGAAGCGAAACACTCTTGATGTAACGCTAAACTTATTTGGAGTAATGGTGGAAAATTTCGTTTTCGTTTCACGCGCGAAGAATTTACACAGTATGACATGCTTGAATTTCTGAACAACGATCTAAAATAATACTTATTTTTTTTCTTTTAAATTCTAATGCTATCTGACTTTTCTATACGTTGGATTCTTGAGAGTGAAAAAGATGACAAACTGAGAGCCATTTACGGTGAAGAGCGTCTAAATTATCTGGATGTTCGATCAATTGGTGGTATCCAGAGGTCGCAATAAGGGAAATCGTGTCTTCATTGAGCGCACGCTCGCGGTCGGAGATGCGAGAGAGTGTGCAAAAGGAAGAAACGGTTGCCCCTTTTTCGAATTCGCTCAGTTCTCCTTACCATAAATCCGAGTCTCAACGGCGCTCCAATTACTCCAGGGACGAATGTAACATCCATTACCATGGATAGGAACATTACACCCAAAGGGATTATGTAGCAAATAACCGCGCCCAGGCACTGAAATTAATTTCCTAAAAATAAATAAATAAAAACAAATAAACAAGTAACCTGAAATAGAAATATGTGAAACATGCGCCGCGCCATGAACTGAGTGTTTCCTGATAGATTGGTCTGAAAAAACAGGCTTTATTTCGGTGAAAAAAATAAAACTAACCGAGCTATTTCTTATATTTTTCATAGCATCAGCTGTGAAGAATATCAGAAACGGTGAGATTATCAATATTGAGATGCCGAGGAAGCGGACTTCTGAATGGAGAAATGTTGATTATTAAATTAATGCCTTATAAGAGACCTTCCACGAGAGAACGTAGCTTTTGGGCGAGGTCGATGCACGACTTTTTCACAACCTATCCCAATATTCTATGGGCGACCTTCCCATTCCGAGTGCTGATATTTGGCCCAATATTGGGTGCTCTGGTGCACTTTTCGAAAAACGCCAGGCTCGACCCAAAAAAAGTCGAAATTTTCAAAATAAAAGAAAGCATTTTCTTTTAAGGTTTTCCGTAGTATTTTTCGACGCAGATTCCAAAAAAATTACTTTGGAAGCGATGAAATAGCGAGAAAATGTCAAAAATTCCGATTTTCATCGTTTTTCATTTGTCCTGAAAATTTTTTGTTCCTATGTACATTTTCTTCCTTGAAATTCGGATTCTGCGTGAAAAAGTACTTCTAGTAGGATTTTTTTCACAAAGAACTTTGTGGCTGCCCGGACTTTATAAATCCCGAAACAAGGCGCACTCTGCGATTCGGATTCAGGTCCTCACATCAAATCATGATATTGCGAATTAATAAATGAGGTTTATGTGCTAAAATCTTTTATTTATAAAGATTACGTAATTTTTAATTCATATTCGAGTCGTTTCGACCTTGATATTACCGAATATGGCTACCTGAGCCTGGATAGCTTGTTTCACCTTTTTCGAACGATACAGATCAAGAATTCAGAGTGGAATAATCTGATATGATAAAAATAATCCATATTTTATGTGCTTGCATATAACCTGTGTACAGCTCAATACGATTGGGTGCGTTCTTTCACCATCAAA